>VICI01000346.1:0-42014 GCA_019593645.1 Akabosia matsudoensis | reverse complement strand
TTGCAGTTTGCTATAATTTTTTTATATGCACGTAAGGAATAAAAAAATGCACCAGGCTTTTATTCCTTATCAGTCAATCTACCACAAAAATATACCTACCTATTCATTCATTTTTTTTATTGTAATGCATGAGCAACTTCCCACCATGATAAAAAAATAAACCTCAGCACAAACATGTATTTTTCATTGCTAAACGATATAACTCAATTAGCAAAAATATTTCCTTCAACCCTGTCAAATTTTGTGCACCTTACTTTTGGAAAACTTTTTCAATGGCAAAGAAACTGGACGGTATTGAGAGAGGTTTAAGGCTATACACATGCACTTCTTAAATCAGCACCTTCAGAATATTATTTTGCAATGTTGCAACATCATTACCTTGAAATCCTCATTTTTTTATTCATTTTTTATAGAGTACATCGAAAGTGCAAGAATGAAAATGAAAATGAAGGAAGCTCGTCACATAACCGTATAAATTACCATTTTATTGGATTACTGTCTGTTTCCTGTTCAAAACTGTCTGATACATACATTTTATTTTTCTTCAAATCTGGGATTACGACAAGTTTTTTTTATACAAATGTTTACTTGACCTTAGAACAAGAAAACAAAAAGAAAGAAGTTCCAGTGACTTGATGACTCAGTTGGTGAATGCTGTTTCATACGTATACCTAAAGTGACAATCTTCGTCACTTTATCAGTCATCGCATACAAAGCTGACAAGCTATTTTTGAAACACAAACAGAGCTCGTCTCGCACAAAACTAATCGCACAAAGATCTTATGAAAAAAGAATATGAATATCTTGTAATGAATGTTTCCCACTCTCTGACTCATTATAATCCCTATCTCCAAAAAAAGTTCATGTTTGGTAAAGAAAATTTGCATTTTGTTCTTACAAGAATGCTTAGTCACAAATATATTCAAGTTGACCAAAATATCCATCTTTATCTTAGCTTCTCAGATTACATTTCATGATTGTATTTTTTTAACCTTCTCCATTGCCTGCCTTCTCCATCATTTTGGCGCTTACTGCTAGGTACGTAGTTAAAAGCCGGGCACGTATGTATGCATAATATACGTACGTTTTGTCAACTCTTAAATTTTCTATAATCTATAGCCACACGATAAATTATACGCAACGGCAATGAGAGCTAAATGCTTCGTCTTTTTCTGTACCTTTTCTGTATTCACACAATGTTTTGGAGAGAAAAAAAACGACGTTACAGTTTAGTGCTTCAGTATTTATAAATGATGCTTTTAGCCTATAAAGCAACACCGTATTACTACGAATAATACTGCCAATTTATCGGCCTAAACTGTCAAAAGTCTTATCTGTGTCTCACTCGGAGACCATATTGAAACATTATCCAGTCCAGACGATGCAACTGTAACCATCCATTAAATCATTATTTCAATAAAAACTTGTCCAAAAAAGTAAGAAACAACGACCTACTAGACTACAAGCATGTCGTCTTCGAAAAAAAACTGCACACGGCTTTGTCCCGTTGCTGAAAGGAGCAGTCAATTTTTTTTTTAATATCTTGCAGACCATCATTTAACATAAAATGCCGTATGCCTCAATTGAAACTCTCTTCAAATACGAAACCACTTCTCTCACTGGGCAAAAAAAAAAGTTTTACATTCGCGGATGCGGATGTAACTTGGAAGAGAAGGGAACAAAAATATATATTTTTTTATCTATGTATCTTTTCTCTGTCATGTCCTATTATTAGACACTGCATGCATGTCTCTCTCCTCATGACTTCCATCCACACGCGTACATTTAAAAAAAACTGCACACGAGAAAATACACTGCAATAATAATGATACTCAGGCTAAAATGTACGCAATACGCATTAAAATACAATTTTTTTTCTTCTTCTTGTTCCTTTCAGCTATGCCCTTACATAAGCTTTACATATATTTTTTCTTGTATGCAAAAGGGCGGACTACACAAAAGTAAAATATATGTGGGTACGTCTGCCCCCCATAAAAAAAACATGGTATAGGTGCCTTACCTTATTTTTTTTCAACTCGCATGGTGTCCCAACCATAATCCAAACTAAAACAAGTTTACATTACCAGGCTACCATGCAAGTGCATTCTTATAACATGAACAAGTTTTTTTTTTCTCGCTCAAGTGTAATCTTAGAAACACAGGCTCTTGCTATCCTCCTCCATTAGACGTATACAAATCCATCTCTCTTCCTTTTTTTCATATTATCTTAATGCACTCAGATATAAAAATAGTTTTATTTCAAGTCTTAATGTTGTGTCAGTTTGTGCGTCTGTCTATACGTCTGTCCGCAAAAATATCAACTTTTGCTTCTCTTTTCCTATGCGATTCATGACATTTCTACGGATACAATGCAATCCAACCTAAAACCATATCAATATCATACCGTATCACGTCTTGAAATGATCGCAAGCCTTAGAATAAGACATGTATGATTACAGATTACTTTAACCATTCTCTTTCTCCTTCATAAAGTTTAGCAGTCCTACCAGACAATATCACACAACAATGTATGAAAAAGACGGCAAGGTTCTGGGCATTTTAAACACAGGCCGCATTGTAACCCATGTAGTATGTACACCTCGTCTCTCTCACATTCACCAGCACCACCACCACCGCATGCATCCCATTCTAATTCTTCATTTAAACTATCCCTCGTATACCCTAAAATGTCTTTTTCGCTGAGAACATGGCAGAGTATTAAGAACAGCCACCCTGTACGAAGCAAAATTATATATTTTTTTTGTCTGCCAAAAAAAAAATAATACGCCAAGAAATACGTACACAGCCACTCTCATTCATCCTATTCTTGACTATACTCTCACACACAGACACATACACACACAAAATATTTTTTTTAATCACTTTTATTTCTCATTCTTCATCGAATTATTTCGTGAGGAGGATCCATCGGGAAATAAATAAATAAAAAAATACGAACAGAACATTTGTTTTTCCTTTTTTTTCATGTCTGAGCGAGAAAAAAAAATCATATTATTGTTACTTTTTATTACAATAATAATAGTAAAAGATAACTAGTTAGTGAGAACACACGCATAAAAAAGATAACTGAGTTTGTTTCTCTATACAGAATTGTAGGAGAAACAGTTCACCGCTGTAGAAAAAAAAACAGTTCACCTGCGGATTTTCAAGTACGAGCCCATGTCTGAACATTTACGAAAGAAAAATTAAGAAAACGGCTTTCAAGTTTAACAAGCAAAAGTTTATTATGCAAATTTTGACCGGGCTTTGATTATTTTGAAAAAAAAGGTTCGGTCAAAGAAACATTTCTAAAAGGAAGGATTTTTAACTGCAGTTGAGTAAAGACTGGGTTTACAGTGTGTAAACAAAAAAGTTACTGAAAGTTTTGTCAAGTTTGTTCTTCCTGGAGAACTGTGGTGAAAGTGTTTTTTAATATAGTGAAGATTACAAACGTTTTTTTAAAGAAAGAAGGTTATTTGGTTATAACGAAGAAAACAAGACTGTATCTTTTTTTTTAAACTGTCATGTTGAACGTGACTGCTACTACAACTTGAGTGAAAGTGAACTGCCTTCTTGTCAAATTATAAGCTTTAAATATAAACAATTCGAATACGAAAGAGTAAAACCATTTTTCATTAAGTAGGCTAATATAATAATTGTATAGTTAATAGGGATACTCTCAGTCTGGACATTAGATCGTAAAGTTAACAGTGTTGTCAAGAGAGAAAAAAGTTGGTGAATTATAGTTCACTTTTCGAGAGTGGGCGACACGCTTTGGGTTTTGTACCGGGATTGAGGATTTTGCGAGTGCCATTCATCCTGGTGACTCGCGATAGTCATGAAGTCTTCGCATTTAAAAGGAAAGGGGCAGCGGCCCCAGCAGGCGAACAAGCAGTAAGTCAACTTTGAGCAGTTAATAAAATGTGCCAGAAAATGTTGTATTTTAGTTACTAGTTGTCTCCCGTCATTAGTGGAGACGCAGAGATGTAGATATGATTAAAGGATTTATGTCTCATACTTTTTCTTTTTTTTTCGTAGGATCGATGGGAAAGGAAAGGCAGAGGATCCTTACTTCAACTACACCATGACCATTTTGATCGGCTGTCCAGCAGAGGTGGTCACCACTGATGGCGAAAAGTACGAAGGGATTTATGTAGCATTTTCGCCGGAAATGGAAATTCTTCTGGAGGCTGCTCATTTGGTTACAGACAATAAAGATGATTCCACCATTGAAAAACACTTTGATGCATTAGTCATTAAAAGTGAGAAGGTAGGTTGACGACGTTATCAAGTTATTTTATGGATTTATTTAATGAACGATAGGCCGTGTATGAGGCTATAAAGATATCTGAATTTGCATATAAAAAAGAAGGCTGAAGCGCGACTGAAATGAGAGACGAGACGAAGATAGGCTCTGGGAGGCAGTTTATCAGTCTGTCATATCAATTTTAAGGGGTGGTTTACTCTGGTAGCTGCAGACAGATATGATTCGGGTTTGATTTTTCGAAAAAAAATTAGATTTTAGTATAAAGGCCTGATCCTAAAACCAGACAGTATGCATTTAAGAGACTTGGGCGTTTTTTTTTCATTAAAATTATAGATTTTATCGATGAAATGCATAAACACGGATTTGGCATATCCAACACGCGAGTTTCAGACGGATACAGCGATTAGTGCAAGTCGTGGAGGGGGATCGAGGGATAAAGAGCTGACACCTTGGGAATGCACGGACGACACACCAGATGAACTCACTCTAGACGGGGGTGGTAGCTCTGGAAAATCGGTGAGTGGTTTTTGGTATTGGCCGTGGAAAAAAAGGAATTATGCATATGATCACCGGAAATTGTATTAAATGGAGGTACTGATTGTATTATATCTGTACTACTTTTGTCTAGAACGGGTGGGAAGCAAAAGACATGTTTAAGAAGAATGAAGAGAAGTACGGCGTCGTCTCTACGTTCAGCCAAGACTTGAGCGGGTACACGACCCAGGTTGATAAGAGTGACACGGAGTATAAGCGAATGGAGGAGCAGGCAAATCGAGTGGCCGGTGAAATAGAAGGCGGGACTGCGTCTTGGGAGCGGACCCAAGTTGAGAACGGCGACGAAGAAGAGGCTTTCTCGGCAGTGGTTCGGCCTACAAGAAACAACGCATCTAATAGCACTGTCAATAACAATAACAACAATAACACTAGCTCAGCGTAAGTAGACTTGAAGCGTATCTCGATCACTGTCAGCTTTGAACAGTTGTAGTTTGGTGGACTTATGAAATCTGACCGGAGATGGGTTTTGAATAAATGTTCTCTGTAGAGACAAATACATCCCCCCATCAAGAAGACAAACCAACATTCAGCAGAGCGCTCCTCCACCATCCTCGCAGCCCCATCCACCATCAAATAATAACGGACCATCTCATAATGCAAATAATAATAGCAGCGGAATGCAGAACAGGAAGCCAATGTACAATCAAAACCAGAACCCGAGAAACTATGGTGCCCCCCAAAATACTGTTTATCATCAGGACAGAAGGAACTTTGATAGGAGTCGAGCTCCACCGCCTAATCAGTATGGTAACAATTCAATGCACGGGGATGTGAGAAGAGCACCTCCAGGGAATGAAGATTCCGGTCCAAGGTCGCAACGAATGAAACAACAAGTGCCGGCGGACAACGGCCGTAAAGGTTAGCAGCGTCAAATGATTTTTCAATGTTGATGAGTCATAAATTGAAACAGGGTTTTGATGCTTTTATTGCTATCTCTGGACAGATATGAAGCAGCTGAAAGAGTTCAGGGATAATTTTAGATTACAAACATCGGAAACCCCGCCACAGCAGCAACAGCAGCAGCAGCAGTTGAGGAGGCCACCTCAACAAGGTAACACTCCTTCCCCTCAGCAATCTGGAGGGCCTCCACCTCATGTGCTAGCTTCAAACCAAGCACCAATAAGAAACCCAAGTCCGCCATCATCCACACAAACACCGATCTCTTCCAATAAATCTAAAAAGGAGGAGACACATGCCTCTTTGCCTCCATTAATACCTCCAAATAGCGCAACAAATGAACCTGCTAACCCGCCTCCATCCGGTGCAGGTCCACACTCAACACCTAATTCAGCAGCGAGTAATGCTGCCGCTCCTCCTTCGTCGAGCACGGCTCCGTCTGCGAGTGCGTCGCCGACAACGCCAAGTGTTGCTAATATCTCTGTCAATGAGAGTACTCCCACGAGTACGAGTAGCATGACCAGTCCGTCTTCAGATAATCAGACACCCACTGCAACCGGTGACTCTAAATCTGGAGACTCTGTTTCTAAGAAGAAGTTCACCTTCAACCCTGACGCAAAGGAGTTTGCTCCCAAATACACTTCGGTGTGTGCTTATTGTTTCTAAATTATGCAAATATTGATTTTTGTTCATTTGTTATCTAACGTGTCACTCTATTCCCTCTTGCACTCCATGTTAACTGTGAAAATTCTGTGTCTTTTGCAGAGGTCACCTAGCACACCACCTCGACCTCCCAGTACACCTGCTACAGCAGCAACTCCACAAGTCTTAGCTGCGCATCCTGGCTACATGCCTCTATATACGCAACCAATTATGTATGCAGCTCAGCCATACGCGCCCCAAGCGGCGGCGTTGACACCTTCCTCTAATTCTTCCACCTCTTCTGGTGTTACAACTCCCAGGCACGGGAACCACAACAGAAAAGGTTTGTTAAAAATTTATTCATTTATGTGACAATTTGATTGACTGCGGATAATACATTACGTACATACATCTATTTTACGTAAAGTAGGCGGCTTAGGGCTTCCACCTAGGTCAGAAATGACACCCCCTCAGATGCAGATGCCTCCTACGATTCTGACTCCTGCGACAACGATTCAGCCTGCTCCACACCAGCAACCGTACTTTCTCTCTCAACCACCCTATCAAGTATGATTTGACAAACTTATAGTGACTTTCGCCTATATCCTATTTATAAAACTTGAACTAAAGGAATTTGTCAATGTGTTCAGCAGGTTATGCTGAGGCTTCCACCTCCTGTTCAAGTATACCAAACAGAGGGCTCGGGTGGTACCCAAATACATCCTGCACAAATGCACTACTTACCTCCTCATAATGGAGCTACGCCTCCAAATAATACTGGTCATCAGCCTAACAGCTCGGCTCCCACAAATCCTAATGCACCAACGTATGACCCTTTCGCGCTATAGCCTTTTCTAACAACTCTCACCTCTTCATTCCTACTCATGTCTCTTTTCTTATTTCTAGAAATGTGGTGCCCGCAAACGGTCATGGCTACGGCCAAACAACCAATAGTCATACTGGTAGCCATCATATGGGCTACCAACAGCTTGTCGGCGTTGTGCCCTACGCATATCCACCCAACATGCAGCCCAATTTAATTCAAGTTCCATATCTACAACATCAAGGTGAGTTTGGTAATTATAACCACGCTGCTCCTCCCGCTCCTCAAGTTCACGTTCCTAACTCCATAGTTACCATAAATCCCTCAAATGGTAGCCCAGTGTATAGTGTTCCCGCATCCATGAATCCTGTAAATTACTCTGTACCAGTATCAGCTCATAACCCTTGGGTAGCCCCTGTTTCAGGGGACTCCCCTTGGGCTCAAGTAGACATGAGGAGAAACTGAACTACCTTAAATAACTTTTGATTTTCTTGCTATTTCAAGCTTCGTATTTTTTGCTATCTACCGTAGTCAATAATAAAAATTTTCTCCTAGATTTTTTTATATTCACCTAATGTTAATTTAATTATGTTTGATTGAGCATAGAGTTGATGACTGCTAGCTATATATATATTTTCGTTTGAAGTCAAATATGCTCAATATGATAAATGTTCTCTTTTGTAGTTTACTCCTGATACTTAAAAACTTTTCTAGTATCTGTTACTCCAATGTAAAGCTTCCACTGCAAGCGGCTATATTGATATGATAATTTTCTAAAATTTAGCCTTACGAAACTCAGTTTAGTCGTGAAAAACCAAATTAAGTCTTCCTCGGTCCTGTAACCAAATTCATGCATAGTTAAATAAAACTATAAATGCAAGACTTTTTTAGTTCACAAATTTATGTCCAAATTTGCGCTACTCACTTGAATTGAATAGATCATGACAAAAAAAAAAGAAATTCTTGCTACGAGGTTGCAAAAATTTTTTGGTTTCACACTAAAACATTAAGGCTTCACTTTTGTCAATCAAAGAAGGAAAGTTCCTCACCTACTGGTTGTCTGCCTCTAGTCTTGCTCTCCACATTTTTCCCAGCGTTTTTATACATAGGTTACCGTTATGCTATTTATTTTGCTTTCACGGATACACTCCACACCTCCAATATAGAAGATCCTCCGCTTTGGTTTTTACAAATTTCCTCGGTTTTTTTTACATTATCATTGATGTATGTAAATATTATATTTAGTGAAAAAGTTGTACGCTTTTTTGTATTATTTTATTTTATTCAGCACTTGCCTTATTATGTTGTTGTTTTATATATTTTTTCTTGGATCATCCTCTCTCTCTCTAATGTATTGTTGCAGTGAGTGCCATTGTAAATCACAAACTGCAAACGCAAACGCTGGCTTCTTCTGATGCAATGCTTCAGCATAAAAATTGGAACATCATAGTTCCATCGAATAATACCCTGATAAGCCCACGGCCTTAGATAGTAAGTTTTATAAGGTGATTATAAATTTGTTTTTTTCTTCTCACTATTCACTTCATGTCCCTTTTCCTGGGCTAAGCAACATGGTTTGAAAGGGTATAAATACCAAACAAATTAGCCAAAATGAATTCTTCCAACACAAAAATTAATAGACTTTTAACGAAAAAAAAAAATCTTACCGTACAAATAACGTTGATTAAGCTCACAGAGATGTTTATATATTTAACCATCCGGCCACTAAATCGTTTTGCTATAAAATGACACGATAGCTATCTCTCTATTTACGCAAAAATCTGCTTTATAAAACTCTTTTTTATATATTCGTCAGCTATTTATTGAAACACTTATGGTATTCGGGTTGTTTGTTTAATTTATTTCTCACGGGTTGTACATCATTGAACTACAAATTTATAGCAGCTTCTCACATACCCACACTCAAAACACACCTACATACACCAACACATTAACTAATAGCTAAACCGAGTATTGAACGCTACAAAAAACTAATTCACTTTTACTTTCTCTTGCTCACTTCTCACAAAACAAAATCATTTCACGCAAGGCCTTGATAATCAAAAGAACTCATTTAAAAACCCAAAACCTAATTTAATACTGTACAAATTAATTCAAAACTTTCGTAATCCTTCACTCCAACAAAAATATCAATACTATCAAATATCAATCAACTCATTTTTTTGTTATTTTTTGTAATTTTTGTTTCGGAAAAGTTAGGTTTTCTTTCTTTGTTTCCAGGCGGCACCCCGACCGTCATCCCTCAAAGTCAGTGAAAAATTCACAAATCAAATAGGAACGCAAAAATTTGTTTTAAAAATAAAATCGTCGTCGTGGGAAAAAAGATTTATTCCACCATTTTGAAAACGCAGATCAAACAAAAACCACTAAAAAATCCTACTTCAATTAGCACTTAAAAATGTGAATGTGTGTAATCAAAAAAAAACTATGATCATTCTTTTCTTTTTTTTCTCTTTTTTTGAAGGACGTGGATACATCAGAAAGTAATTTTTCTTTCGTTAGTAAAAAAATAATAAAAAACAACAGAATTAATTAGTTTTTTTCATCTTTAATTCTGATTAAAGAAAAAAAGGTTGTTTTTATAATATATAATTATACATGTACATGTTCTTTTTTTTTAAAAAAATATTTTTTTTTAAAAACGCGGTTGCTCTACTTTGTCATCTTGATTTTTTATGCATTATTTTTCATTATTTTATGATTTAGCAAGTTATCCCCTTGGACATGTTACTCGTCTTATCTTATGCATCATCATATCGATAACATAGTGCTTTTTATAAATACAAGGTAATAACTTAATATCTCACTGTTTAACCGGAAGAACTATGCATATCGTGATTTCCTTACATGGTGAGATGTTTAGTTATAACTCTGTACATTAGAACCAAGAAGACAAAAAATATTATTGTCATTTAGAAGAAATATCAATTCTGTTCATGTGATTTTCATTTGCTTCATCGTTTTATAATTTTCATTTTCTCCTGGCTCGTTAAAATTTGTCTGTTAAACTTGTACAAGAATACGACTAGACTGTTATTTCGTAAACCTTAGAACCTTTGACAGGAACTGACCCAACCGGAAAACCTTTGTATTTTATAGATCACTCAACCCATCCGTCAGCTCATGTGGGTGACATGAAGTTCAAGAGGGGTCTTGTACGAAAGAAAGACGCACCATAATATTAACTAAATTAGTTTAAGTTTTAGTATAAATTGGTAAATACTTTTTAAAATAACAAACAAAAATCAATTTGATTTTTTGATTTTACAAATAGATTTTCCCCCGTTTTGGCAGTAAATTTGGCTTTTTAGTTTTTTTCTTACCTTGAAGAGTACACACAGGATTTTGGTGTTGTACATGTGTTAAATGACTATACATATACTGCCTAAAACAATATTAAAAAATTCATGACGACGATGAAAAAGGGAAAAGAAAAAATTACTATGCAAGCAAAATTCTCTAAAACGGACATTTGTACTTTAGACGGATACAAATTTGATACAAGGGTAAAATGCATGAAGAAAAAACTTAATTTTCCTTTGTTTCTTTGATACAACGACAAAAAAACGCTATTTCAAGAAATCAAGGTACGAATGACATACACAAGATTTATTTGTTGAGAAACAAGAAATTTTTAAGAAAAAAAAACAAGAAGAGAAAGTTGTTAGCTGGATCCTACAGATAATATGTGAAGATAACCCAGGGAGATGTTCGTACGATGGAATTCACCTGTGTTCAAAAATTAAAAAAATGGAATAATTACGCCAAGTGTAATCACATGAAAAAACTATTGACTAAAATGACATGATTGATAAGATGTTGACGACACTTTTTTTTTACTTTCCCGTAGTGAGGTTGGATAGTTTTTTTTAAAAGATCGACCTCAAAATACGTTTGAATTACTAGAGCTTTCTTTTCAGCAGTTGGATATCAAGAGAAAAAAAATTCTTAGAAAGTTTGAGATTTTGTTTCCCTTTTTATATGTGAAGTTAAGTAGTTATAATTACTTATGAATAAATAAAGAAGAAAAAAAAAGCTTCGGTCGATCAACAAAACATTCAAGTTTTCTGAGCTTTGATTACTACCTTGAAATTTATTTCCGAGTTCATTTTAATCCTGGAAAAGCTCCTGATCTCTTCTTCAACTTTCACAGGACTCGCACTAGGAAAAGATTCCAGCTTTAAGGTGAAAATATCTTGCGATTGGTTTTTTCTCTGTCATTCAAATTAAATAAAAACCTTCAACCTTTAAAGAAACATGCCGCCCCAATGCCTTCAACAATATACGAACAAAAAATTTAAAATCAGGCACTACACAAAGAATATACGACTTACAATGACGCATTGCGTGACCGTTTGTTGATTTAGTTTGTCCGCAAACTTTGTACGCCCATCTCCTGTGTTATTGCCTTTCTCCTCTTCCTCCTCATCGTCATCTTCCCCTCCCCCTCCCTCGTCCTCTTCCTCCTCCTTCATTTCTCCCCCCTAAAATTTGTAAACAAAACATTCAGTAAAATACAATTTCCTCAGCCGCCCATAATTACTCAAATCTTTTCCTACGTTACATACCCCACTTCCCCTCCCTACTCCTCCAACCGACTTAATTTCACACATAGCGATAACCTTTAGAAGCGATCGGCCAAGCAAAACCAGTATAAGGCCAGTATTATAAGCATTACGAGGTAACCGAATGCAACCATATCCAAGTTGGCGTTTTCCATTGATTAAAAATAAATATCTTTTAACACAACTTTCGTTTTCGAAGTTTGAAGAATAAACAATAAGATTGATGAATTGGGATGTGATGCAACTTTTTATCAATGTTCAAAAATGTCCGCCGCTCAAAACACTTGATGGGAAGCGGCACGTATAGTCACGCTAGTCTGTCCCAAAACGAAACGTGCCAGGCGCGAATTTCGTCGCTCCAGAAGGTTTCACTACGAGGAAGAAAGGTGTTTGCATCTCATCGTCTTCATCAGCCAGCTGCAAACAACGCAAGCCAAGCCGACTTTATATTGAAACAATTAAAATCCTTTTAAATATATTGTTATGACTCTAACATCAGTGAACTATCCATTTGACTACTGAACAACTGTCGAGAGCCTTTTTTTATCCATGTCTTCCTTTGTTCGGTGGGCTCCACTGCTTTTGGACTTTCACCAGGAAAAGATGCAATTGAAAGATGGCAGCATGGCAGTGACTACTTGTTGGGATATTCCACGATCCCTCTTTGTCATACAAATAAAATATTTTGAAAAAATACATACAATAAGTATCACCCTCAACGTACATTCAGCCAACATTATCGTTAACAAATTATTCATGTGATTATGCTCAGAGGTTTGATGATAAATTTTATGTACTTGATGAGACTAGCTACGAATAGCAGGGTGCGTCAGTCGCAAAAAAATCTTGCAAAACACGAACAAAGTCGCTAGAGACCGTTTTCCGGGGTGAAAATAAACATGGACGTGTTTGTCGTAGTCTCCTCGATCACGCCACGCCAGCCACGCCCGTATACATGCATTTTTTTTTATTTTTGCGTCAATATTTTTTTATACATATATTTTTAGTTTTTTAAAGAGTTACACTTAAAATTAAAATTGTTTTACATATTTTGCTTAGATGCTAGCATCATTGAACTGCCCATTTGACTGCTGGACAACTGTCGAGAGCCTTTTTTATCCAAGCCTTCCTTTTCCTCGACAGGCTCCTCTTTTCCCATGAGCGTATAGTACTTTTTCGCAATAAGTCGCCAGTCCGTGACATGCTCGATCCGGGACTGCCCATCTGCACTCGTCAAGCTGTCCTCCATTCCGTCCAGCTTGTCTGGAGCGAGCTGGTGCAGACTGAGTTTCATGTGGGCATCCGAGCCTTTGCTAATATTTGCTTTTATCGCTGTTTTCCATTTCACTCTGACGTCGATCATGACCGCAGCAGGAGCGTCTTTAACTTCCTCTTTCTTCTCTTCGAGGCCAAGCGCTCCGAGCTCGCTGAGATCCCCCGTTGGACTCTCCCCCCACTTGAGCTTCTCCTTGGCTGCCTGGGCTCGGGCGATTTTGATTCTTTTGTACATCCAAGTGCCCCAGTCAACGAATAAGTTTAGAGGACTAGCCGTTGCCGTTGTAATTTGCATATTTCTTATTAACTTGGCCAGTCCGTACTTCCACTCGATATCAGACTGTTGCTCGATGCGTTGGTAGGTGTCACTCATCATCGCAATCAGAAGGTTTATCAAGACAATCACACTCACGAGGAGATAAACTGCAAGGAAGATTTTGAACAGAACAATGGTCCAATTCGGCTGGCCCAAAACTTCAATTTTCAGATCGTTCCAGTCTGCAAGGCCAAACATTGCGAAAAAAAGCATTTCGAAGGCATCCACTGGAGTGAGCAAGACGCCAGACTCCATTCCTCCTGTGAGTGTAGTTGGGACTGACTCGCCGGCGGCCCTCTCTCGTCGCTCGTGAAGGGGATGGTTCAGAGAGACCATGACTAGAGAGAATCCTATCATAAAAATAGCCAAAACTGCTAAAAATCGGGCCAGATCTTTCATCAAGTTGCCAATAATGATAGCCCAAGGGCCGAAGAGATAGTGAAAGGAGAGAAAGTCGAGAATTTGTATGCAAGCCGAGAGAATAGCGAGTCCAAAGAGTTGATCACGGATGTAGAGCGCTGTGCCGTTGTCTTCGTAAAAGATAGCGGCAAAGTGGACGATCATTGCAAGGTAGGAGAAGACCAAGACACAAACGCGGAAGAAGCCAAGGCCCGACTTGTCGCTGGGATTGGTGAGCTCTGCAACCAGAAGACCAAGTATCCAGGCAAAAAGCATCCACTCAAACCACATTGGAGTTAAACTGGAGCGAATAGGAAGGACGGGGACTATTGGGGTAGCTGCTGTTAAGGAGAGAAGGACCATGAGATGAATGTGGGAGGTGAGATACGACATGAATTTTATTATCGGGATTTTGTTGTACGAGGGTCCGAATGGAAGTGAAAGTGTGATCCAGACTGGTGGAATGAAAACACAGAAAAGGAAGACAATGAGAAGCTCCCAGTCTGGACACTCGACCAGGTTTCCAACCCAAATCTCTTGGAGATAGCGCTGGACGACAGTGTGAGCGACAACTTCCTTCTGCTCACACTCAATGAGAACATCAAGAAACTCCATTCCCTTGCGGTCAATAGCTCCGAGGACCTTGGCCGCACTCTCGGCGCCGGCAGCAAGGGCGAGAAGCTCAGTAGCCATGGCAGAGCAATGCTCCGACGCGGCGATGAGGTCCTTAGCACGCTCCTTTTCTCGGGTTGAAACGTATTCCAGAAAGGATGACATTTTCGCTGCGACTTCAACTGGGGCGGGACTACTCAGAACAAACTCGTCAATTGGCTCGTTATCAATGTTTTTTCCACAAACGGTTATGTTGTAGACAAAGTCTTTATCCTCGAGAAGGCCATAAGTGTCATGTTCTTTTTTCATGAGATAGCTCAATACATCGACGTTTATTTCCGCTGCAGCAAACCAAATTGCGCTTTGACCTTTGCTTGTCTTGGCAAGGGGAGAAGCCCCGGATTCTACTAAAAGCTTTACTACGTCTAAGTGTCCTGCTTGTGCTGCGCATATGAGAGGGGTCCACAGCTCTTTATCTATGGCGTCTATCTCAGCACCCTGACCTAATAACACTTCCACCATGGTTTTGTGGCCCATCGCTGAGGCAACATGTAAACCTGTTTTTCCACTAGCGTCTTTACTCTCCAGCAATTCGGATGATCTGCTTAGGAGAAGGCCTACGACACTTGTGTGACCTCCGCCACAAGCCAAATGAAGCGGGTTAAATCCAAAGTTTGCTGTGGGGGCGTCTACTTGAACGCCTTCAAAGTTTAACAGGAGACGGACGACGTTTTCTTCGCCAGAGTAGGCTGCCATGTGAAGAGGGGTGAGTCCAGATTCAGTACCCAATTCAGGGATAAACGCAGCCGCCACGTTTACCGGCGGCTCGGTTACAGATGTAGCGGGAATGTAGCGTAGAAGGTCTCTCACTGTTTCAGTTTGACCATAGAAAGCTGCTATATGTAGAGCACTAACGCCCAGTTTCCGGCTAAGTATGTTTATACTGTGCTCCTGGGCGTTGCGCAGTGCTTCGAGTACATTCGTATGCCCGTTTTTTGCTGCGAGATGGGCGGCAGTGTAGCCCAGTCTGTTTTCGTCGCTGGCACTGGCTCCCGAGTCCAGTAAGGATTTGACTAGGTCCGAGTGACCGCCTTCAGCTGCAAGTTGTAGGGCGGTTGCGTCAGTACTTCGATTACGCGCTTGTATTACCCCAACCTAATTCCAAATCATTTGTCACAATTATATTACGTCTGAAGAGTGTATCCATGTAATATGAATTCAGAAACTAAAGACTGAGTACCTTGTCGAACTTCATCAGCTCTTCAAGCACAGACACGGATCCTTCATTTGCAGCCA
The DNA here is from genome assembly GCA_019593645.1 of Akabosia matsudoensis. Taxonomy (NCBI): domain Eukaryota; kingdom Metazoa; phylum Arthropoda; class Collembola; order Entomobryomorpha; family Paronellidae; genus Akabosia; species Akabosia matsudoensis. Next base: position 26,346 of record VICI01000346.1, on the reverse strand, counting down.
AATGGGCGCACGTGCTGCCATCTTTGGTGAAGCTGTTCACCAGGTCCGGACTATTCTTAAGAAATAGCTTGATAACTTCGGCATGATTGTTTTGAGCTGCGAGATGAATTGGTTTTTGACCCTTATCATCGGTCGTGTCCACACTTGCATTTAATCCCATCAGCAGTCGGCAGACTTCAAGTTGTCCTGTTTCTGCAGCAAGATGTAGAGGAGTCTGCTTTTTCTGTACGAAAAAAAAAACATTTATTTAAGGTTTTCTTGTCAGGCAGTTGCCAAATGCAAGGGGATTACCAATGTCAAAGCATCAACAGCAGCACCGTGTTCCTGGATGAGGAAGATGCAGAGTTTAGTGAACCCTTTCATGGCTGCGAGATGCAGAGCTGTCAAGCCAATTCGTGATTTGGCATTCACGAAGGCCTTGTGCTCCAACAAAATTCCGCAAATTTCCTAAAAATCAATCACGCATACCGTCTTCATGCCAAATATTTTGTTACTGTATCTAACTCATACACTGCTCATCTACTCACCTGAAATCCGTTTTCGGCCGCCAAGTGTAACCCACTTCGTCCATCCGTATCAAACACATCCACCCTAGCGTAGTACTCCAATAGCGTCTTTACCACTTCCGTATGACCCCTTCTGCTCGCAATGAGCAATGGACTCCATCCTTTATTGCTCTGTCTGTTCAGCGCTCTTTGACACTCCACAGCTCCCAACCTTCCAAGCATTTCCTTCAAAATGTCGTTATTACCTTCTCTACACGTGTAATGAAACGCCGTCTCATTTGCTTCCTTCGTCAGCCTGGACGTTGACGCTCCTCCGTCCAGCAACAGTTTGACAATGCTTACCCCAATTTCGTTCTTACTCATTTCCAGCTCCTCGTCCAGTTCTCTTATTCGACTTGCATTCAACCTGGCCGCATAGTGAAGCGCACTTTCGCCCTTCACAGTTACCATATTAATGTACAGCGAACACTCATTCACTCCTTTCTTCGCTTTCACATGATCCAGCAAAACCTTGACGACCCTGTAGTGTCCGTATTTACAGGCAAGATGGAGGGCTGTATCACCGTCTTTCGCCTTTTGCTGCGGGTTTGCGCCATCCTCGAGGAGCAAATCAATTACCTTCAGACGTCCGCACCGGGCTGCGACGTGAAGCGGTGTTTCTCCGTTTTCCATTGTAATATTTGGCTCCGCCCCAGACTTTAACAGCATCAACGCACATTTTTCTCCGCCAATTACCCGAGCTGCGATGTGAAGCGGCGTTTCCTTATCATTACCGCCACGCACATGTACTTGAGCTCCAAATCCAAGTAACGTCTCAACAACTTGATGCTTTACAGCTTCAACTGCGATGTGAAGCCCTGTAAAGTTATCGTTTGTGACGGCATCCACTTTCTCCCCTTTCTCCAACAGCTTCCCGATCATTTTGTGATGACCGTTGCGCGCTGCAATGTGTAAACTCCGAGCGCCCCCTTTGTTTGGCATTTGAAGTGGAACGCCCTTTCTAAACAGCGCTATAGCTGTTTCCGGATGTCCATGAAGGGAGGCAATATGCATCAGCGTTGAGCCGTCTTTTGCCCGCTCAAAAACGCTCACTTTGAATTTGTCCGCGAGAAGGTCAACAAGGTCAGTGTGACCGCTCATGGCAGCCAGAAAGATTGGAGTGCGGTCTTCCTTATCTGCCACCTGTGGATTTGCCTTGCAGAGATACAAATACTTTCCCAAGTTGACGTCACCTACTTCAGCTGCAATGTGAAGTGCAGTTTTCCCCTCATCCTGAAGAAAAAAAATAATAAAGACAACTCCTACTGTGTATGCCCCCTGAAGGCATTAGAAAATAAATATAGAGGTATATAATTTTTTTTAAATCTTACGTTTTGCGCATTCACATCCGCTCCGGCATCAGTTAGAACTCTAATCATTTCCAGGTCCCGGTCCTTGGCTGCCATGATTAAAGCGTTGTCCCCAGTTTTTCCAGTTTTGTAGCTGAGCTGCTCAGCAGATAAGTCCGTGAGGAGCTCCTGACAGGCGGCTCTCATTCCGTGCTTGAGTGCAATCAAGAGAGGAATGTTTCCTTCAAAGTCTTCATCCAGCCGGGATCGCTTCGGCATGGCCGTGAGCAATGTTCTGATGAGGGCTGAAGTGTTTCCAGATTTCCTCGAGGCAGCGTAGTGAAGAGCATTCTTCTTGCCCACCTCGGCGATCACTCCAGCGTCGGCTTGTTTGAAGAGAAGGAAGCGGACTACATCGTCCCTCGCGTAGAGTGCAGCAATGTGTATCGGACACAGTCCGTCCTTTGACCGTGCGTTCACGTCACACCCCAAATCAAGCATTCGCTCACATATGGGAAGCTTAGACTCCTTTATTGCATACATGAAGGGTGTCCAACCCGACTCCTCGTCTTTCATCGCAGCCAGTGGGAATTTATTCTCTAGCATGCCTGTTGACTTTGACCGCCTTTCGAAGTAGCGCAAGTGCTTGTCCACTCCATACCACTCGCCATGTTTACACAGCTCGATAAGCTTTAGCCCAGCTTCGGCGTCTTTTGATGTAATCTCCCTGACTTTCTCGGGGTCAACTGTGTCAGGGATATCGATCGACTCCATTTGTTTTAGTACAGGGCTCTTGGTATCTGAGCCACCCTCCTTGGTCTTGTCTTTCGTAGTTTTCTCTGAGCTTTTCTCACTCGTTGTAGAACTCGTCTCCTTTTCTCCATCCTTTTCTGACTTCCGCTTTGGCTGTTTAGTTGACTGTTTTTTTGGAGGGTCCAGAATGAGCCATTTGTCAATTTGTAGTTCCTTGTCCGGTTTGTGAGGAGGGACTGGTTTCCGTTCCGGAGGGATGACATGAGATCTCTGCTCACTTGGCAGCTTCTCGGGTTTTCCATCTCCGTCTGATTTTGTTGGAGGACGAGGTCGTTTGTTTGGCACCTCAGTTCTCTCCCATGGCTTCTCTTGACCCGATGCAGTTTCATCTCCTGGCTCTCGAATAGTCACACTTCGTTTCTTCCGCGAGTCTTCATTAGTTGATGTCTCCCGCACGGGAGACCTACTCGGTGTCCTGTCGACTTTCTCAGCAACACTTTTTGACCTTTGTGGCTCAACTCGGCCCCACTTTGGATCGGTTTCTTTCGAGGAAGCAGTATCTGTGTCTACTGTAATTCCTGTGCTCAAGACCTCTGACTCCTCATCTTGACCTACAGCTTCCTCTCCTCCGACCGTTCTTGACTTGACGATTTTCTTCCTAGTTCCTCTTTTCTCTGGAACTCTGGCAGGTTGGAAATCTTTTCTTGGAATATAATAGTTTCCATACTCAGCATGGCCAGTTTTGAGCTCCTCTTCGTCTCCATCACTTTCTCCTGTCTCAGATGGCCCCTGAAGCTGGACAATACTTGATCCCAGCTCTGATCCAGAGATTGCTCTCGTTCTCTTCTTCTTTCTTTTCCTAGCGACTTTCTCTTCATCGTCATTGTCCAGCAGGTTGTCAGAGGATTCAAACCCGGGCTCAACCAAGTCCTTATTCAAGACATTCCCATCCTCAAAACTGTCCGTATCAAACTCGTCATCTCTCAGCCTGTCGTACAAACTCAGTTCTTTCTGGAGCTTAGGTCTTTTCTCATCGTCATTGATCCTCTTGATCTCCTCCTTTTTGCCCCCCTCATGCGTATGCTTGTAAACTTGCTCGCTGAGGTCTGCCAAATAACTTGACCTCGCCGCGCTCACGTAAACAGACTGTGGCACAGGGATTTTAGACTTTTTCGGCAGAAGAACCGTCAAGTCATTCGCCGATCCGCTGCTGTCATTGTCCTGGCATCCGCTGTCAGTACTGGACTTTTCGTCAGACAACAAATCAGTCGATTCTTCGTCACTTTCGAGCTCCATATCGTTGCCGTCGCCCTGGCTCCGCTCCTCTTCCATTTATTGTCACTGTTTATTGGAAACACAACTCAAGTCGTCGGAGAACTGAACATGACTGGAACAAGGTATGAAAATCAGTAGCAGAAAATTGACATCACCGGCGGCCTTATTTTTTTGGGAAGTGGACCGGCCTGCATTCAGATCGGAAATGGACTTTTCCACACGTTTTGTCATGATTTCATAACTATTGCTGACTTTTACTCTTCAGAAAAAAGTGGCTCTCGTTTACCTATTCTTTTAAACGATCCAGATTGATCACTTGATTTGATTGATTTGTGGCGTGACGAGGATCAATTCATTTCACTTACACTTCCGGCCTATCAGTATCAAGCCAGCTTCTTATGGGAAAAAGATGATTATGTGACAAATGCCCTACTTTACTTTTACTCGCAGACTGTTTTACTTGCAAGTATCACGTGAGAATTGTTAGTTAAAAAATGAAACTGAATGTCCATGATTACTTTTTACAGAGCATTTAAGCTTTTCCCTACTTTATTTGTTTCTTTTAAAATAACAATACTTATGACTTAAACTTCCAGAAATTTCGCAAAATTGACTTCTAGTTTTCTGACACATAGTGACTTGTCCGTTTAATAATAGGTTTAAAAACGGGTGATTTCATCGAATCTGATAGACCAGCTCCAACTCTGCAGTTTCAGACTCCGGATGGATTCTATTGAAGTCGTCGATAAGGTTTCTAATGGAGTCCAGGTAATCCTCAGGTTCCCAAGTGTTGGAAGATCTAAAACGTAAACACATAAAACAAGTCTTGCTTAACCGAAGTAAAAATATTTTAAGATTTTTTCAATCAGAAATAATTGAAATCAAAAACTTACTCGGGATAGCCCACCCACTTTATCAAATAGAAGATTACACCATTGTAATGACCTCTTTGCATAATCGTCTCAACCTCGAAATACTGGTCCACGTCATCCGGTTGAACTGGTTGGGGTAGTGCAGGAGGTTGAAATCTTCTGCGGTTCATATTTCGGCGAAGGGCCTGAACATAACGCACCATTTTGCTGTCCCTGTTTCCAATTTTTTGTTTGTTTCCAACTTTCGACTTATAAACACTGAGCAGCTTCGAGCTCAACCCGAATTCACTTTGTTTCTTGAAGAACGTGGAACGTTCACCCTTCGACGTGAGATTCTAAATTATCAAGAGGTCATTTGCATTTATTTTGTAACATGCTCACCTCACAAGGTAACCTTTTCTTGTGACAAGGTCACCCTTGTCATAACCACTAGTAGTGCAATGGTATAACCCTTCTGAATTTTAAAGAATGCTTATTGAACTCAACCTTATATTTTGTATACATGTAAATTTTTATATTCAGCTTTGTTTTCAAAAACCAAAGTCGCAACTCTCAGACTTGAAACTTTCCTTCTTGGCGACGCTGTTTTTCCTGCAAACAACGTTCGACCGTTCTTTTTTTAATAAACGCTTATTCCGCCAGATGTCCTCTTGCTCATATCAAAGTCTACTTTGTTGTCTTTTACTCATTAGGGCGTCGTCGTTTATCCTTAGGGCCCCCACTCAATTTTTATTTTACAAATTTCGTTAGATAAGCTCTCCTGCGTAATCCAACTGAGAAAAATTAGTCCGTTAAAAATCTCCTCATAGCCTAGATAAACATCTTTCGCCCTGGAAATAAAAAAGCATCCTCCACCTCCTCCTCCCTCCCTCCACTCCACGACGCACATGAAAACAGCCAAGGAGCAACAGCAACAGCAGCAGCAGCAGAGCATCCTCATCCCAACGAAAGGAATCTCAGAGTTCCCAACCGACTTTGATTCAGTTGAGTTGAGGATATCGCATGGATCACACAGTCATCTCACTTTGCTCCTCCACCAGTAGTCTTCTATCTCGCCTTTCATGTTCATGTAATTTTCAAACCTCATACGACATTTCTTTTAAAAAAAATAATTAGCTATCAAAAGGAATTTTCCCTATTCTGTCATCGTCAGATTTTCATTTTAACTTACGATTTAACTAATTGTTTTTTTTTTCTTCTCAAAACGAATCTATTTAGAAAAAAACGACTAAGCTAAGCCCGAACCGCTCTTATTTTTTACTCCTACTTTTCTCACTTTTTTTTGTGAATGTGGCAGTTTGTGTGGTTAAGTGACTTGTGACTCTGTTCCAAATTTGTGACATTAAAGTACTTCTTGAGCCATGTTTTCGGTAGCCTTCCTCCAGCAGGCGACTAAAGGATTAGGAGATGAAACATAAAAATAAAATAAAACGGAGGAAGCTTAACAAGGTAAGCACTCCTCGTATAAATCTCTTTTTAGAAAGTAAACAATCAAGGTGATAATATGGTTTTGGTTGTGTAATCATTTGATAAAAAAAATATTTTCTCTCAGCACCACCATGTTGATGTAGTATCAACACATTGGCCAATATTTTTAGTATGACTTGCTCAGGAGAACAAAGATGCTTGCCCTTCGTCTTGCCAAAATTTTTGTTGACATGCTGAAAGGAATATCATGAAGCTTGTCTTTTTTTATTTATGATGGTATGTCTTTCTTGACGCCACCGGATTTTGCGTACGAACAAAAAGAAAAAAAAGATTTTTAAGTGCTCCTAACAAACACTTTTTTTTCTGTGGAAGGGAATCTTGCCAGCATTTATTATTCGTAGCTATTTTACATACACTACTTTTCTTTCTTTCAAGAAATCTTTATTTTTTGTTTCTAGTTTGATAAATGGAGAGGTAGTAAGAACATGTGTGTCGTCTTCTTAAAAAAAGGAAAGCTTTTAGACTTTCTCCAGCTTTAGGTCTAATTTGATCGAGAGCTAGTATAAAGCTACACATGTCGTGATGAATCCGTTCAATATCGAGAGACTTTCAATATTTTTTATATCCATTTGCTAGGCATGTAATTTTTATTTTTCTGATTGAAGGATTACAATGGATTTGTCAGGGAAAAACAAAGTGGTGGTTGTCCTGGTTTGAGAGTGTCTGATGTTGACTGTGCATAACCATAGAACAAATTGTGGAATGTACACGTGTGTGTCTGTAGGAAAAGTAGGATAACCAACGTTGGCGACTGTCAGAAATAGACGACGAAGATGACGCGAATAAAAATGAATGGTTCCCCTGAGAAGGCTCCTCTTTTGTATTCTCGGCAATAACACTGGAAACACACATTAAAAAATGTAGTATCAAAATCAGTTGACTTTGACTCATTATGGCATGGGAATGAGATGATAACCTTGGCCGCGTCGTTGCAATCATGTCGGGCGTCATTACAACTCGATTAAATCCTGTGACGACCTGGTTCTCATTTGAGTATTGACGGACCACTTGAATCAGTTCGCATGAAAATTCAGAAAAAAAACTTATGATGCATATTATCCCCTCTTCCTTCTAGTTTAGGGAGGAACATACGGAGGGAATAAAGGAAAAAAAATTATGATGCCGGAGGGAGGTTGATGCATAAAAAAAAGAATTTTTTTTCTCACATTTTCTTTTCATATCTCTGCTGTTAGAGTATCATCATCGTTTGTGAATGGTGGCGCCGTCCTCATGATCCGCTTATACATTTTTCCCGGAGAATTTTTGAGTGTGTGGTTTTTGTGTCGGCGGCGGACGGTGGTTGTTATGATGATGATGTGTGTGATGCCGGCGCAGAATAGGTGTCCCGTTATAATCATCATTACAAGAGTGATCTTTCTCATCAGGAGTAAAAAAATAGACACAGAAAAAGAGATGAACGGCAGTGGGGAGTGTAGATGCATACTTAAAAAGGGAAGCTGTCTTTCGGCGGAGGTGGAAAAAAAATATGGCGGAGCCCTCTGCTCCTTCTCATATTTAGGAGAAAGTGAGTCTTTGCATTTTAATGAGTTTTTTTCTCTTCTTCCCTCCGAGCACTTTCCCATAACGATCCTTGGATGTGACTCCAGTCGTGCAACTCGATTTTACCTGGACGATGTACTTGATTCTAGAGCATTTGTTTACTCTTGCCATCTGTATGTTTTCTCGTACGTCGAGTGAGCTGACCAGTAAAATGACGGCATTTTGATACGGAGCAGTTACTATTTCACTGGACACGGTATGTAAATTTTTCCTTCTGTCCCTGAGGACCACTCTGGGGTTGACTTGTGACAAAAATAAAATAAGAGGAAGAGAAAGGAAAGAGGAGAAAAGGTTCAACGAGGACGATGAAGAAAGTTACACACAAAATGAGTGGACTGTGAAGGCTGTTTAGGAAACGATGCGAGCAACCATTTTTCATTGGCATTACAAACTTGAGTTTGAAACAATTTTTAAGACACTGTTGAGAGACTGTTTTTTTAGGTGTCCCACAAGTCATGTCTTTTTATTTGAGCAGTTTCTCTCTCAATTTACATGACATTTACAAAAAAAGCAGGAGCACACGGCTTTAGAGAAAAAAACGTGGAAAGAGAAAATATACACAACAACTTCGAAAGAGAAAGCAGACGAGTTTCGTTTTTTTTTATATACTCAACCCCGAACCTAGGTCTAGTGTGACTTATTTCCCTCCGCATTTTCTGTTATCTCGTGTGCTCATCTAATTTATCAAAAAAAAACGAAGAAGGAAAGTTGTGAATGCTGCTGGCGGTGTAGAAAAAGGGTGGATTTTTGCGGTAGAACGTTGCGTCCAAAGCCATTTTCATTCTGGCTGCGAGTTTTTTGAGTGCGTTCGAAATAGGAGAATGTTGTTCGGGCTGATTGAGTTGACTACTGTACTATAAATAATATTTTTTTATTATTCATTTTTCCTTTCATCTTCCGGTTACCTTTGCTTTGCCAATCATTCCACATCACTTGATCGCAAAATGTTGGTGGAAGGTACGCCAAGCAGACAATAAGTGCAAAGATGCAAGCTTTGATGGTAAAATTCAAGTACCAAAAATTTTGGTGTTTCAGCGCTGCACAGGACTTAGCGTGCTCCGGCAGGACGTATATTTTGAACCTGAACAAGCTGCAAAGATTTGTTTTTCAAGGTTTGTTTCACTACAATCCGTGTTGTAGCGTTTCGCTGGCGAAACGTTATACGATGGGACAACCAACCGGTTTACTCAGAGTTTAGTTTTACCTCACTGCTTCATTAACCCTCTTTTCCTTGTGTGCCGTCAACCACCACAACTACCGTCATCAATTCACAAAAAAACGAAAGAGAATCGTCGGTGGGAACGGGGATCATGCCGAGATGTGGTGACGGGTAAAGAATACTGCTTGTTGTGACTTGGCAAAATGATAATAGAAACTAGAGGTCTTCGAGAAGAAGAGAAAGTGAAAACTATTTTGAATGTTGTTCGCCGGAGTCGCTCTGTTGTTATGTATCTTGCGGTAGCCGAGGTGGTCGTGGTGTTGTGCGTGGTGGTTTTACTAGTCGGGGAAAATAAGCAACTCGTTTGACATGGGAAATGAGGAGGGCATGTATTTAGTATAAAAAACAAATTGGAAGAAGGTAGATTAAACGTAGTTTGCAATAAGGGACAGATGACATGTTTTAGGCGAAGTTTATTGGAGAATATAACGCTCCGAATCCTAGAAAATGAAAGCCAACCAGTGCTGCAGAAAGTAACACGAAGCACTTGAGACGGGGATTGAATTTGAGGAAAAACAGTCAAAAGAAATCATCAAAATAAGGTCCCAACCAAGGTTGGGTTAGGAGCCACCATGGAAATGTTCTAACTTCGTGTTTGTCATGATAATACGAGACTTTTTTTTCTTAATTTCTTTCAGACTGTGTGTCTTTGTTTGAATGACTTAACTCGTCTTCCGGATTATATTGAATAGCTCTTGAAAGTAAAAGTCTTATAATGAGATTCACATACGCGTTCGCGTTTAGTGAACCAAAAGCTTTTTCTCCATAATTATCCTTATGCGGATAAAAGCAATAAAATTGAAAAATGAATAATCGGCTTATTTTTTGTTATCTCGCTAAGAAAACAAGAAGCATCTTCCTATCGTTCGCTATTTGTGGTACTTCAAAGGTTAACCTCAAATTATCAGTTGCATCTTGACCTCGTTCTGTCTCGACTCTCAAGAGGCATAAAGTTATTAACCATACGGGAGAACACAATAGTTTTAAATCCTTTTAAACTCATTTCCACCTGCGTCATTCATTCGTTTCTCTTGATAGGCGTTGGACTTTCCGTGGTTTTCTATACAGCAGTATGTATTTACAAATGCTCTGAAACCTTGCTTTGGACATGGAAAGATAAAACGTTCGACTCTCCTTCAAGAGTTGTGTAGCACTTTTCTGTCTAGTCGTGTACTTTCTCTTTTCTCCTCTGTTCTCTTTTACATGTCACTTTTGGCTGGAGGGCATTCAATCCCATTCAGAGATATGACACCATTGTAGAAAAGGCTTTTTCAATGTTTTCCATACATTTCTGTGTGCGTGAGCTCTCGTGGGAAAAAACTACCCAAGTTCCTTTTAGTTTATTCGCCAGTTTTTTTGTCCTAAAAATATCGTAGTTTATCTTATTTTTCCACTTTTTGGATCATTGCATTGGTTGTAAATTTTTGCAAGAAAGCGTGTAAAATCTTTGCCTAAAATGCAGGAAAAATAAATGTTCATTTAGGTGCGCAGTTTTTTTAAAAAAAATGAGAAATAGTATTTGTAAAAAAAATAGAAAACCACCCCTTTCTCCAAACAATCAGACGCCTTGAGGCTATTATATTATCAACGAACGAAACAGAAAGGGCTTGGTTGGAACTTGGAATACGAAGCACAATGCTGAGAAATGCTCTCGTAAATTTTTCTTTTTCCCCAAAAAGCCTGCCAAAAGGAACAATGGAAAGAGCAACTTTCGTTTTTAAAGTATTTTTTAGGTGATCACGGGCTGTCTTATATTCAAAGAAGGTCGTCAGATATAAGCGCTATAAGTGGTGAATGCTATTTTTTAGATTCTTTAGCAACATCACCGCATTTTTTTCTTTATTATATGAACTGCGTCTATTATCACTACAAAGCTATTCACTTTGAGCACTTTTTTTCTCGCTTTTAGTGCATAATCATCACTTTTTTTGCCTGCAAACTTTTGACCGCCAAGACAGTTATGATTATGTTAGAGGGACGGATGGGATTAGATTTTTTTCTGAGTTTCGTTTTCCTCGCTAATTGTGATTTATAACCCTACTTAATAATTAACTGTCGTTTGTCACAGGCATTTACGAAAAGGGCTGTCGTTTCTGCCAATGCCACCGTTAGCCATGAAGATTTTGTTGTGTATAAGGACCAGTTTTATTAAATATTAACAAGTATGATGTTTGCTATGAGTTTCATATGTAGTAGCATGTCATATTTTCTTTAGCGTTTTAATATCCGACAATGGAAAAACGGTGTTGGGGCTTGTTCTCTCCAAAAGGAAAGAAAAACTGTGGCAAAGAGAGCTGCACTTACAGTATTGTAGAAGATGATCGGATTTCCAGAATAAAAAAATATTTGGAGAGCAGTATTATTGGAATGCGCGTTTGTATGGAGCTAGTTTAAGTAGAGATGACTGAATGTGGCATGAACATGATATTGGCCGATCGCCCTACAAACATGTTGTAAGTTTTCTTTTGCCAAAGAAGAAAGCAGCGAATGTACATATGACGCTTTCTTGTCGCCGTCAAGATTATCATAAAACAACTCCAACGTTTCGTGAAAAAAATGCCTAGGCGAATCTTCTACACTCTGCACTTGAGTAAAATGTGTATGGACACAGTAAACATGGAAGTATAAACAATATTCCGTGATCTTGCTGATGTTCTTCGTCGAGGATATTTTGTCATGTTTCAACTGGCTACGATAAAGAACGAAACTGCTTTTCAAATTTTCTCACAAAGCTGTAGATAATTACATTTGCGAATAATAAAGCTAGAAATGTCTAGAAAATACTTGTTTTAATCTGCCTTCTAACGAGTTTGTTTTAAAAGCAATGTAGAATTTTGTCAGCCAAACTAATCAAGCCTTTTGTCTAAAGGTGAAAGGGATTTAGAGAATTGTCATGCTCCAGCTCATTCGAAGAAAGAGGATCAAAAATGTGTCTGTCCTGCTGCTTGACTACTGCTGTTGATTAATTTTTTTTTGTTGTATTCACTCTCATCAACCAGTCAAAAACGACGATCAAGTTGGCACTCTCGCCCTTCGCTTGTCTTATGCAGGCGAACATAAAAAAATGTTCCGAAAAAAACTGGAAATGTTATTCTTCACAACTGGTGATAATGAATGACGATGAAACGGGGATTACCACGACAAACTTTATTTCAATTTTAAAGGAACACTATCATAAAAGGAAAGATGAAAACGAGTAGGACGAGGAGGATGAAATGAACGTATAAAATGATAAACCAGATGCAAAACGGGATTTTTATTTTGGAGGGGAGGGGAAACGAAGGCCGTTGGAAACTGTGTGTGCATTCCTCCCGTTTTCGCTTCCTCTTAGACGAGAACGCATGGTGACAGATGGTCGGTTGTGCCGCACGTCGAATGCGAAGAAGTTTTTATTTTAGCAGCTTTGGCAAAAAGCGTGATCCTACACTTGATCAGATTAAAATACATACATTTGCATGTCGCTACAGTAATTAAACGGGGACGACCTGCCTTTAAATCATATTATAATTATTATCAGTATTGTAGCCTCGCAGAACACAGAAAAAAAAAATTGTTTTGAAACTCAAGTCAGTCTTACATCTTAGAAGAAAGAAATAGGATTAGACAGTGAAGAGATTTTTATACAGTTTGGCAGATGACTTAATGATGAGAGGATGATGCGATGATGATGCGTCTCATATTCTCAATATGAGGCATGAGATCAGTCATAATTTCTCTCCTTGATGCGTATATTTATTGTACAGAGAAAAGTAAATAAATAATTAAAAATGAGTATCCCTAGTGACCTACTGGCTACACAAATATACAAAATTGTGAAGCAGTTTTAGTGTATAGATATACGAACTACGAAGCATATTTCGGCCATTGTGAATTTATATTACCCAAAAAAACATCCCTTGCTCAACCTCCTTCCTGACTTATAACCTATATCTTCGAAAAGACAAAAAAAGAGGTAGACACATTTTCACCCGTGTATGCCTGTCCATCTGGGATAAACTCATTAATCCGCTAACAGTTTAAGTAGCTTTTCCTTTCAGTGCCAGCAGAGGAAATTATACAGCAATAGGAATTTAAGGTAGGCCGATCTAAAGGAGGATGGGATTTTCCGACGAAAATGTGAAATGGTTGCGAATATTTATGTACCTAAACATCACAAAGTGTATCTCATCTTCTTTGAAATTGGCTTAGGAAGTGGGTACATAAGGAATAACAGAAATGAAACAGGATTCTACCAAATGAAATGGTCTCCATGCCAGCTTGAAACTTAGGTGTTTACTTTTCCAGAGATTTAAACTAAAACTTTTAAAGCTTGCGTTAACTTTTAAGTTTATAATGTATAAAGGACAGGTTGTTTGCCTTCATGTAAAGACTTCGGAGTTTCCTTCTAATAATAATACAGGAAAAACACATTTGCATTTAAGCATTAATTTGAGCGTTACGACTGCTCAAGTGACCGCAAAGGAGCCTCCTGCCAAGTGGAATAGATTTATGGCAGGGACTTTAACAAATGAGAGAATTTTTTGTGCGAATACTCGATAGTGTACGTCAGTTTTACAGTTTATGTTTACACTTTTTAGCTTCAAAACTGGACGATAGCAATATGATTATGACATATGAGGGAAAACATAATGCGACAGACGACAAGAGAATAGTGTCTGGCTTAAGAGGACACAAAGAGGGGGTATAAAAGTGTCTCACGGACAAAAAAGTTTGTTTATAAAGTATTGTTGTTGTTTGCTGCATTGTAGGATTTATCCACTACTTCCTTTCAAAGGTTTTAAAACGGGGAAAATATAAATGTTGTAAGGTTTCAGCCGATTTTTTTTTATCCTCGACCGAGGAGGGAAAGAAGAGATGGTAGTTTTCTAAGAAGAAAAAAGTTTACTTAGTATGGTTGTAGTAGTCGTATCGTGTTGTTGAGCTCCATAGTATTTTGTATAGTCATGCATAAAAAGCTATTTGAATAATGGCTTTCGAAATAAGAGGACTAAAGGAGTACTCGCATAAAAGAAAGTACTAGTGGGAAATGTAGCGTAAGCAGTTTTCTCCTTTTTTAGTCTTGTTCCAAGTTCCTCTGTTCTTCTTTCTGGGAGTCAAAAACAAAAACCATTTCATTTGGAGAAGGAGAGGACGAACGAAAAAGAAAGAAGAAACAGACTGGATGAAATTCCATCGTTGGCATGTTTGGCGCTGGAAACAAAAATCCTTCACAGGGTAGGACCATGCCAAAGTCCACTTTTTCCGATGTCACTTCCTTGAAAGCAGTATGAGTCACTTCGGGTTTTAGCATACAGAGGAAAGGCAACTTGAGGAAAATTGCAAAGCAATTCCTGTTCATGTTCTTTGCATCTTCCATAGAAGTAATAGATGTATAGGTCCCTAGTGAAAAAATTAATGATGCTTTCCCCGACACCATTTTTCCCTATTTAGATTTTTTTTTCAAGAAAATAATAGAAAAATAAAAATTTATGATACGACTAAAAGTACCACTCTAGGTTATTCGATTGGGGGATAAGCCAACAAAAAAAGAAAGACTTATATTGTGTGACCGCAGTAAACGTGCTGATCCAATGATAGAATTTGGAAAAAAGCTTGTATCTTCCGGCCGATATGCATACTTTATCTTTTTTCAAGACTTGCTATTAGTCAAACTGGAATAGCCTGTTATTCAGATTATTAGAAAGCCAAAGGAAATGGATGCCTTTAAAATAGATGTCAACAGTTTTTTATAGTATCAAGAAATGGTGACATATTTATTGCAAAACCATATCCTTCCCAGAGTTCCGTACAACTTTTTAATACCACCAGTGGGGGCGAGATGACGAGAAAGTAGCCAAGGATTTTGTCAAGAAAATTTCCGCTTCAAAAAGTTTTTTTTTCTGGTGAAACTGGTAGCAATTGTGGAGCCTTGTCATACCATATCAGGGAGAGGACAAATGTATGAATATTCCTTTTGAAATGGCATCATATGTGTCTTTCCCGACTAACATGGCAGATCCCTAGGATAGCTGCACCTTTTCACTATATACTTACATGTTATTGAATGGATGAAAAGTGTCACAGGTGGTCCAGTAGTTGGGAATACACGTAGGTAGCGTGTTTCTTGTTACAGCTATGGCTATTTGCAGCGTAATATCCATATCCATTCAAATTGATATTACTACTGACTGATCCACTTACTTTTTCCTCTTCAAGTCTTCTGATGACAGCAGTTGAAGGCTTTGTCAGGGAAATATATGAAGGCTTGTTCAACTTATTTTGGTCCTGGTAGGAGCCTACGTTGAAGGAGTTAAGTTGCTCCAGACGAAATGAAAAGTTTAATTTACTATTTCTCAACTTGCTGTGGGAGAGAATATATTCGTAAAGAAGTATAGACGACAATACAGATAATAAAGGAGAACTTTCCATTTCTTTTCGGGATAAACTGCAACAATCCTACTTAAAGTCGAAATGGCATGGCATTGAACGAGAAAAACAGTAGAAAAAGGGGCCATCACCACTACACATATGATAAAATAAAATAAATAAAAAACAGGCTATTGCATAAGGCAGTACTCATAATGGTAGTCTCTGCAATCAATGTCGAAAGAAGAAAAACGATACTGTTGTGCGTCTGCTAAGGGGCGGCGTCAAGATTGCTAAAAAGCAAAAAAATAGCACAGTAACCCAACGAACTCATTCCCTCATCGCCTTCATTCATTCTTGCACCTTCATATGAGCTCCGAGCTAAGGTCAGTAATTATAACCAAGCAGTTACAGTTATATATACATATATATATTCGAGTCAGTATCGTTGTGAACTCGTCCTTTTAATACATGTTTTCGTTCGATTTGTCGAGCTGACTAGATGAAATTGTAGACACGTGTGTTGTGCAATTTATGTTGAGTTTAAGAATTTCCTAGGAAAAGGAATTTCCAATCTATGAAGAATTTTAAATGTCTCTTTGTATGGAAAAAGTCAAAGTTTATCCTAAGTGAAAGGCATACAGTACTCTGTCATGCGTTTCACCTTCATTGCAGATAGTGTTTCAATTATTCTTAGAGCTCCAATTAGAGTTCGACTGGCTCGTGACTATGAATAACAAATTTTTTTCTATAGCGACCACCCTTGCCGAATTATCAAGTATACCTGCAAACTTGTATTCAAGCGTAAGCGATTATCAACTAAGTCTCTAAAGTCTAAACTTTAAAATCAGTCATCTTTTAGCCCTGGACAATAGCAAAAGGGGGGGCACGTATTAAGCTGTGTTTATGTTAAAATGATGTACGTTCTAAACCCTCTTGTTAACGTTCCTATTTTTTTAAACTACTTTTAAGGAGAAAATCCAAAGATTCCCTTGAAAATCGTAAAAATGAACAGATCTAAGTAAAACTCAATTAATGCTAATGATGCCAATAAAAACCATTTTATAACTCACGATGCACTGAGCCTGTTGGCTTTTGGCGGAAATAAATTGTGATTTTTTAGGAACATTATGTGCCATAGAAGTTGATAACAGGCCAGTTACCTTGGGAAAAAATTCCTGAAGCAAAACGGACAAGTGCATTGCAAACTATGAAGTGTCTTAGATATTGAAAAACTTTTCTCGACATCAATGGTCACCATCATGCACGCAAGGGAATGTTACCGGCGTGGTTTCTCAAGTTGTCGGGAACGTAAAGGACTTTTTTTTTCTTATAAAATTTGTCAGCAGAAAAATAGGAACGGCCGAGGGGTAATCAAATCCCATTTTGAGTTTTACACTCCACCGAATATTCTTTCGGCTTGTATGCTGGGATAGATTTTGTTCGTAATTTGATGCGAGAAAGTTTATTCTCCGACAGTTTGCGTAATAAGGTGGTATACTTTGTGTCAAGAAAGTATTCGTAAAAAAATGCACTCACAATTTTTTGCGGAGTTCTTTCTGGGGGCCATGGCTAGGGACAACATTGCACAAACTATAACACTTGATAGACGCAAAAACTTTCTTTTCCGGAGGTTGATAGCCCTTTTATAGATCTTATAGGGGAATCCAGTTAGAATCTGGTTGTTGGAAGCATAATCATGAAGGTAAAAATTCCCGAATGCTTAAAGCATCTTAAAAGTTGCATGTTGAAAATGAATCAGAGTCAGATTGCTTGTCTTCCAGTACAGAAGAACTTGTACATTTTGTGCATTGATCGTTTGGATTTTAAGCGGTGGGATGTGCCGTGACTAGCAATATTTATTGGTAAATCCAGTGGGAGACAGAAGGAAAAGAGAAATAAAGTAAAACCAGTCTTTTTCATTTTACCCGGAGGAGTTCCTTCTTGATGTGACTTCTTCACAGCCTACTTATCCAACCGAAGCACATACACATTAGGCTGTTCAAGTTGATAACAGTATTTACAGGGAGAATCTGGAACAGATCCATTCCTATGCCGCACTCTGTAGGTCAACAGTTCTGTGTAAACAAAATGTTTTCTTCTTGTCTTGTGAGGGCTTCGTTATCATGGCTTTATGAAAAATCGGAAAAAAGTTCCGTCTTGAGATTTCCCATCTTGACGAGTGTCTTTGAACCGAAATCCAAATCAAAACCTTTTTGTCTGTACCATCTTGGCATACGGGCATTTTCGAAGAAGCAATTTTGATATTTCTCGGAAAAAATTATACTGTTTCTTTGACAGCTTCACACCTAGAAAAGGTTGCGTTGCAATTCGTAAGTTTTTCGTTCAATACAAACTGGCGCAAATTACTCAATCAGACAGGAAGAAATATGAGTACGCAATCGTGTGCAATGACAAAGCAAATATATACCATTCATAATGCTCCTCATTCACCTATAATCCCTCACGTACGCAGTTTCCAGCAAACGCAAATATGTTATAAGAAAGCAAAAACAGTTCGCAGTAGGAAACCAGTACGCTGCTGCGAATGACCTAGAAAATTTGGATTCACTAAAATCGTATTATGGCCTTCAACACAAACGGCAAAACAATTTTGGCTGTTCTACTTTATTCATATCTAATAACGTTCATAAACAACTGTTTTCCCTTCTGTGTGTGATATTTTTTCTTATGGCAAGCCTCACGCCTTTTGGAAACATCCAAAAGAGGGAGAACTTGATAACGTCTCTATTCATGTGTTACGAGGCCTCAAGAAAAAATAACCGTCATATCGAATTTTCTCCCATTTCACTTCCCACAGCTCCGCTGAGCACTACACCCAGAAGTAGCCCAGCATGCAGGGAAGAAGCAGAAGAGGACCCTCTCTGGAAGAAACCCAGGCTTTTCAGTCTTTGGATCGGTGGACGAGAAACAGTTTCCATAGGTGATAGGTACTTGCTTCCCTCCTCATCTCATTCACAGTTCCCCGTCGAACAACTTCTTAAGATAGAAAATGACTGAAACAAGCCTACAGAAAAACATCCCACTAAATCCAAACTAACATATACACACACCAGCATCACTTGCAAAAAGATGAGGAAGAAAAACCCCCAAAAAAAAAAGTTTTTGGTTGTTGGTCACAAAAAATATAAAGAGAACTTACTTTTTCTGGTTGTTCGTCTTTCCTTTTTTCACAGTGGCGCCATGCATTTTCCTAAAGATTTTGCTGTTCCTATGAGGATATATCAAAATTTTATGGTAGCGAGGCAGTCATGCTATGAATGGTTCGTGATACTGACGCTGGTGTAAGGAATATTGTGGTGTGGCTCACGATCATGTTGTCCTGATGACGATGGAATTTCCAGTTCCCTTTTCATTCTATTTTTTCTCTCTTCATCTGTTTCTCATTTTCGAGTCAAGTTTCCTTTCTTTGTATTTCTTTTCATTCATTGCCATTTTCTCAGTCAGTCTTGCTGCGATACACTTTCCCGCGGTGATCCTTTCCTACTTTTTAAACTTACGATTAAAAACACCCAAACAGAGTGTGTAGGAAAAGGCAAATATACAAGGCCGAAAAGGACAGAAGGATCTGAGAAAGTACAATGGCCCCTGTGAAGTTTATAATAAAATGTAGATAGTTAACGATAAAATCAACTTTTACTATGTTTTTCTATTTTTGTTCATGCAAATTACGCGGATATACAAATCCGGGCCGGGCTCGACTCGCATAAACTTTTTTATTTACATTTGCAATTTAAAAGATATCAAGATATCATTTTTTCCCAAGTAATAAATATTCAATGGCACGTCCTTGCTACTAGAGAAACAGAGAGATAGAGAGTTGAAGGTGTGGGCTGTCCGATAAAAATACATAATGGATATGAATGAATGCCATCAAAGGTGAATGATGCAATTCTCCACAAAGTTTTTCTTTTGTTCTCGAGTCGTCAGCAATCCCGCTGAATTGCTACCTATAGATGATAATATACGACTAGAGAAGGAGAGCGATAAAGCGATTATTACATGAAACTGATGGTTGCCTATGACTTCGTTTCCTTTTCTTTGGATGAACCCTTCCTTATCCGTGGCGATTGTGTTTCGTCTTTTAATACACGCACTACAAAACTCATTCTTCTCATAAGGAAACATCATATTATCCGCTTTCACTTTCAAAGTTATTATTTGACCTCCAAGTACAGGCAAAGAAATTGGTTGACTGCTTTGCTAAACGAAAGGTTATCCCCTGATTGATCTTTTCTTTCAGGCTAGACACGCAATATGATCTAAAATATGTGGTGTAAAAAATATCCAGATTGTTCTGTTTTTGTTGCTACTCTAACCTTTCTTCTTGCTCATCTTATTTTTATCCTCTTTGGAACAAGGCCCTCCTAGTGAGTGAGTGGAACTACACGAGTCACAACACATGCCAGCAATAATGACCTACGTGAGATAAATACAATGGTACACAAAACAACTTTTTTTCTTCTTTGCTTTCTTTTTCAGGTCATTCTTCTCAATCTCTTTAGTCTACACCAACTTCTCCATTCTTTTTGATCTTGTCGCTCTTGTTCCATAAGTTGGAAGAATGACATGCCAACTGTGAATCGTTGTATAGTGGTACATAGAATAAAAAAAGCTCATTCATTCCAGACACATGGCTTTTGTAACACTGTCTGTCGAACAAAAACAAGGGAAAAACTGCAAACCACTTTTTCTTCCATTTCCGACGCAATACGTATCTACATGAAAAAAATTGAGCTATTGTCACAGTGACGATGACACTTGAGATACGTTTTTTTAGACTTTTCCAGCCATTCTTTGCATTTCAGATGCAAACTCCCCAATCACTGTTTTTTTATTCTTAAGAAGAAGACAATGACATTCGAGGAGTAGATTTTTTCTTCTAACCTACCACCCTTTATCAGCATCATCATCAGCTTGGCATACTGCCAAGCTCAACCTTCTCGTCAAAAATAGTACCCAGCAAAGACTATGTTCTGTACAGTGCACAGATTCTTTGGTGCAACTGACTTCGACAGAGAAAGAAAGTTGGCTAATTTGTTAGATACTTTTGTAGCCTGTCATTGTTCGTGGGAAGTAGCCTTCAATTACACAAATTTGTTTTCTTGTATCTATAGAAAGTGGTGTAGTAGTCGTTGAGCAGTAATAATAATTCTAATAATAATAATACAGGAATGATTTAATGTTGAGTAAGAAAGCAGTGGTGATGTACAAGCTATGTTTTTGGCGAGAGAAAAAAAAGTTGAAAAAATTGGCATACTGCCACCATCGTTGCCGCCGTCATTTTTCTTGTTTCTTTTTCAAAATGAATATTACGTAAGATAATGGTAGTGAGTTAAACACAGGGATAAATATATTTATATCAGTTTGCTTTATTGATTCCTTCTGCAATAACCGTTCTTGTACTAAATTGGTAGACATAATCAATAAGAATAAAGAGCGGTAGTAATCATCGTTTCCCTTACATAATGACACATCCTTTTTGAACTACAGCCTTGTTATTTTTAGTGCGAGAAATGTTATGGCATGAAAACAGATAGCTATATTTGGCGAGAGATTGGACAGCCACTACTGCTCGACTCGTTCTTTTTTTGTTTCGGGGTAGGAGTGCATTCATTAATCATCCTTTCATCTGACTTGCCTCTTGCGATGGTGTCAATGGGCGGAATCTTTTTTCACCTCCAATTTCCCTACACCATGACAATATGCTACTCTGCCCGGGAAGCAGTTATAGGCGGTAAATAACAAACAATTACAAATCTACAGCGTGTTCTCTTTTTTTCGCTGAGAAAATCGGAAGCAAGCCAAGTAGCAGAATGAGGTTCTTAAAGAGTACGGTGAATTCTTTTTTAGTCTGTACGAAAGTTTAAGGGAGAAGTGAAAGCAATGAAATATACATACTTGTAAAGAGATTCTCTCGTTTTGCCTTCCGAGAAAATAAAATGCATGTATATTTTCCCCTCTGTTTTTTCACAACTAACTGCTTCTATTCTTGTTATAGATTGGCTTAGCTTTGATGGTTTTCATGTTTTCTTTCTTTTGATGATGATGACGAAAAAGGGTGAGGAACAAAAAGTAGGATTTTTTTTCTCTCTGCCTGTACAAGAAGAAAAAATTCGAACAAAATGCATGTATCTGGGAGGATGTGTGCGGATGATGGCATTCAGCCAAAAAAACATTGCTCTTTTCACTTTCTTAAAGAGCATTACATAATCAGCGACAAGCAGTGTTATGTATAGTTGAAAGGGCTGTTGATGGCACTGGCCTCCATTTTTTCATTTTCTTTCCGATTGCATGGTTAAGTGTGGAGAAAGTGGTGGCTTGAAACGATGCGTTATCTCCTGAACCAATGATGATTGTATTTATCATAGCTCAGTCACATAACCCATCATCAGAAAAAATAGAGTAATAGTGCAAGGGCTTCATCTCGCTGGGAAAACTTCCAAGGTGCTCACAATGTAGTATAGATGCGTGAAGCTGTCATTAAAAGCCAGAAAAAGTGGGATGCTCACTATAAATTGAGTCATAAGAAGAAACTGAACAACGATAAAGGAATGCATAGGTGAGAAATTTATTTATTTACGGAGAATAGCACGTGGATGAGGAAGGTTGATAGAGGTGAACTTTCCTGGCCAGCAAACTGTGTTGCGTGTCTGATATTTTACGAGCCTAACATATTTGGTCAATATTCGGAAAGATTGCACACCCTAAAAATTGGAGAAGTAGAGGATGTTTTCAAAATGAAGACAACCTTAGATATCTACCAGTGTGGACAGGTTTAGTGCGTAAGACGTTCCAAAAATGGGCAACTTTATTGCAAAGTGAACAGTGGAAAAAACTAGTTTCGAAAATTGAATAGGAACGGAGAGAAGCATTTATCTTGTGCTTGTAGCATAATGGAATCTAGTCACGAGGGTGAATAATGTAGTTGTTTAAAGGAAGAGAAAAAAAAATTCAGGTTACCGAGGACAAACTATTCATTTTCCACTACGTCTGTAATAATGCATGGACGGGTGACTCATTTTCAATAATATTTTTTTCCTTCGTACATAAGGATAATCAAACAACGTAGAAGAATGCTACGAATGCTAACCGGACATAATTTAGATGTACTCCTTCTGGCTCGCATCAAATTCACGGACAGTTGGTTGTATATATAATTTTGCAATTCCTTAGAAAAGAAACCGGCAAACAATTGTGTTTACTTCACCTTGATCCTATCCGTCTAGCCGTCTCCTTGTTTATTTGTTCCTCTCATCATCATTAACCCCCAATGCAAATTTTATGCCCAACTTTGCTGAGCAGGATATATGCTCCATGCAAGATAACGGCCATGTTTCTTCGTTTCCGAGAAGATTATTAGCAGATTAACCTTGCTACTCATCCTTTGCTGGCTCACATTCTGAGTCAGAGTTTCAAATAAATGTTTATTATTGCATACGTTAAAAATGTTACATAGATTTTTACAACTTCGCCTAGGTCTGGTCTTTCAAACGGCATCTTTATTCATCCGTTTATGTGCTGTGTCGGTATTCGGTATGCTTCAGTTCATGTGTTCCAACGGATCATGCCACAAGTTTTTCTCTCAACTCACTCGCGAGTTTCCATCTTTCCCAATTTCGGCAATAACAAGTTCCGAGGCAAAACAGGATGACTCTTGAAAAGTGTGAAATCAATATTTTCTCCGAGAATATTTAATGATATGATACGTTTTGCTGCGGATGTTTACAACAGTTCATATGTACGGTTGTGTTGAAAAGGTTACGTGCAGCTCATTATTATCGATGATCAAGTGGCGTCCTAGAATGTAAAGTGATTCTGGCAATTCCATGGTGTTTTAATGAAAGTTGAGCGAAAACTACTTAAAAGATTCTACAGGGTAGAATTTTAAATTGAAGTAAAAACGCATTTTGTTTAGAATTAGGTAGGGTTTTTTCCAGGTCATAAGCTTATACAAACACAATTTCCGTGGCTGTGGTACACTAGGCTCTGAAGATCGGGAAATGAAACGTGCAGAACGTGTTATGTTAGTAAGTGCCCACATCTTGATGCTATATACTATTACTTCGTTGTTTAATTTGACATATTTCTGATCCGAAGTAAAATGAAATGTTGAAAGGACTAAAAAAGCACCAACTTTCTCCGCAGAGTCAATAAAGTTGTTTTCCTTCTAGTCTAGTGCATGGCGAACAGCTTTGAATTTTTGGAAACAGAAAAAATGACCATGACCTGACCGGTTTTCTAATTTTTTCTGAGCTATCTCGCCCAATATCCCTTTCCCGGTGTATTTGTCGTATGTAAGCATGTTTTAAAATTCTTGTGTGCCCTACGCTACAAAAACGCCTTCATTTAAGTTGTAATGAAAGTTGGGGAAACTGGAAACTGAAAACGCTGAAAACTACGAGGACGAGGTGTTTGCTCCGATCTCATCACCTCAATTTCCTCGTTCAATTATCATGACTACAAAAAGGAGAGACGCCCAAGTCTACTGGTCGTTTCCCGGATGGTGTTATGTCGTATGGTTGGGTCATGTGCGTGTTAGTATTGATATGTTTTGCAGTAACCTAAATTCTGAGATCAAGTAAATAAAACTACATCTGAATCCTTTAATTATTATGAAAATCTACCTATGCTGTTCTTTGGGACTCATAAAACCAGGACATTTTAGGAACCCACGCATGCATACGCACGCGAATAGCCTTTAATGTTTGTCAGTTGTCACCTATTTTCATAAACGAATGTTTTTTATCACAATGGAGAACGCAGTCCGAAAAAGATGCTGCTGCTCTTGAGACGCATGGCGCGTTCTTTTTTATTAATCTTTTAATAAAATTGTTGGCTTGAATGACATCCTGTTTTCCCCGAAAGAATATTGCATTTTTACTCTGCTATTTTTCCAGCTCCATCAGCTATTTTTTATCAGCCGATGCTCTCATTCTCAAACTTTACTGTCATTTTTTCTCTCAAAGTATGTGAATATTACTTTTTTTATCTGTCCTCGTTGTAATCGTTAACAAGACGAAACGGAAGCTAATCTATGTTATCGTTTTTCGTTTTTGTCTTTTGACTTGTTTCATCCAGTTCGCGTTCCACGTTGCTGGCTCCTATTGTGCTGGCTTATGTGCGTTACAGAATCGTTTATTTTTGGACAGGGACTAAAATGCGAAGCAAATTCGCCTGGGTTTAAATAGAACTTCCAAACTGTCAAAAATGAGTTGGCTCCGATAATAAGAGCATTTCTTTAAGAATGCAGTTCCCCTCAATATTCGTCCTTTTATTTATTTTTTCGTGTGACAACTCCAAAACTTCTGTCACTAGCCTTTATCCCTGTTAGAGAATGTTGAGGACTATCAGTCATTTCCCATTTTTTACGTTCCAACCCAAATATCGGGATACCACACCTACTTTTACTTGACATCTATTTTTCTTAGTTAGAGTCAAGTTATCCTCACAATTGGCTGCAACTGGATTCTTTACAGCGAACAAAAAAAAAATCTAAAATTCGTATCGAACAAGCCAGTGTTTTGTTGTAAGTCCACTAAGGAATTTCAATTGTTTAGAAAAAAGTGACAGCGAAAATAAATCGCGATTAGGTGGCTTATTTACCAGAATACAAGCCTGGTTTATCCGCTCCCATTTTTGTAACCTTGCTTTCTCTCTTGCTTTCACTCAACTTTACAAGATCTATTTACCCTTTGAGCCGATCAAATGACTCATAGAAAATTTCCTAGACAAAAACAAGTTTTTGGCTGTATCTGACATGGACTAACTTCTTATATGAGCACTCTCAAATAAGCCTGTAAGCTTAGTCGACAAGTATTTAAAAGTATTTTGTCAACAACAGGCATGATTTCCAAGTGGGTTTGTTTGCTTTTGGAAGAGGCCACCTAACAAAGTTTTTTAAGGTCACATAACATTCTGGTGAATATTTATTAACTGACACCGAATGCAATTGTTGTCTGCTATGAAACCATGTCATTTGATTAGGTCAGCCAATGAGACTTTCACTTCTGACATTAACATGGGAACCCACTAGCTATAGCGAGTGCACGTTACATTTCTTGCTCAGGTGTGGAAACAAGACTAGTGGCAGACCTCAAAAGGAAAACAAAACGAATTATGGTTGAACAATGCGGGCCAAGTGTAAAAAATACCACACACAATAATTAAACTTGTTACATGGTATGTACGTGTCTAGACAAAGAAAAGAGGAGTTTGCGGGGTAGGGCAGATAAGGAGGAAAATAAGAGGCAAGATGAAGAGGATAATGGAATGAG
Source organism: Akabosia matsudoensis (assembly GCA_019593645.1). Lineage (NCBI taxonomy): Eukaryota > Metazoa > Arthropoda > Collembola > Entomobryomorpha > Paronellidae > Akabosia > Akabosia matsudoensis. The sequence continues at coordinate 702 of VICI01000346.1, read as the reverse complement.
CGTAATGTGATAATGGACGCTTATTAGTTGCTCGCCGCACTTAAACGTGCAAAAAGAGAATGTAGAGGAAACTTTAGCATCTCTAGAAAAATGGGAGAAAGGAAACCCCCTTAGGACCATAACCAGTGAGATATGTGGCGAAAAATATGCATTTTCGTTTTGCTCTTAATTCCTTTTTTATCATTGATGTAATGCTCCACACTACCACTCTCATCTCATAAAATACAAGAAACGTAAAGAGGAAAGGTTTTTCTTCCATATAAATTATTGGGTTAATTGTATATTCCCGCTGTTGTTGTTGAGAAAGTTTCATCTTTTTCGATAGTTTTTGTTCTTGAAAAATTTAAGGCAGGATTTTCTCAATTGCTAATAATTAATTCATAAGGAAAAGCCATAACTTGTAAACCAGTTCTAGTACAGATGATGTATCTTCCTTTTTGATTCCCTCAATAAATTGTACTTTCCCATAGCTTGTAATTGCATCAGTTTTTATATTGTTGCCGGCAAGTAAGTATATAATATTACACTAATATTAGCCTAACTAAGCATGAACGCATTGGGAATGCAAACAATGCTCTGCTGAGAAAACATGAACCTTTTCCAACTATTTCTTCGGTCCAGATTGAGGATAAATATTTTTGGAGCACGAAAGCGATTGATGATTTTGTCATAAAATTTATGCTTTTATATGCATCCTGAACC
>VICI01000345.1:0-42112 GCA_019593645.1 Akabosia matsudoensis | reverse complement strand
TTTCGTGCTACGTTTAGGATGAACCCATCGGTCTTTTGCAGAAGTTGACAAATGAGCACATGTTTATCATCAAAATCTTTTTTTCATGAAAATCAGTCGAGCTGGTTTGCTAGGATGTAGGAAAAGAAACCTTAGGCAAGAAGTAACTCAATAATGTACTCGCAAGGTCAATAAGCATCTTCAGAACTTCAGAACTGGAGATTTGTCCACACAGGGGGATTTGTAACCGCAGAACGAACAGACTAAACATAGGAATCGAGATAGATTTTAGGAAAGTGTTCGCGTTGAAGGCCATTCATTCGGAGTCAGGGCCACTTAGGACAATACTATTTTGGATAAGATAACTCTCATAAACAATCTGCTTATCTAGTATGAACAATTAATACACACAAGAGAGAGTGAGGTGTGAAACAAGCATTTTAGTCATGGTACGTATGTATGTGTGTGTGTGGTAGTGCAAACAGATAAGCACGTTCGTTAGTCTGAATCGAACTTAAATGACACGGAAAACAAGAGGAAGTTTGACTTATGAAATGAAATGTCAGGAATAAACAGACTTTCGTCTCGACACTCGTCTCATTTTGATGTAGGAAATGAGGTAATACTGAAACAGGGTTTTTGTACTTAATGCACTGATACATAGTTGGCAAGTTGGCATAGGTATATGGCTATTGACCTTTCCTCATGACGACACACCCAATATCTCTATCCGAATTTCCAATTTTATTTAATCATAACTTACCTGTTCTTGCATGTATGTTGCTGTAAGATAAAAGCAAAGTTGCAATATCGGTTTTTGGTTTTTTTTTAATTTTGCAAAATATCAGCGGTTATCTTTCTCGGAATAAGTCATTATGAAGTCATAATGTGAAACAAAATGATGCATATCATCTATAATCTCTGCAAAAACGTTTTCGACGGAATTCTGTCCATGACGACATTTAATCACAAGCTACCGGGATCGGAATGCCAGCAAATTACAAAAAAAACTCATACTTTGGTGATAGCAAACATGTTTCATGTTTATTGGACTTGAGTAATCATGTCAACAAATTATGCAAACTAAGCTTGTCATTTTATGTTTGAAAATTGAAAACAATTGAGTTAAAAAATTCGCCAATGTTTATACAAGCTTTTATCTGAATTCTGAATTTTTAACTTGTTTAAATGCGTCATGCGTCAGCATTTTAACTTTTATTTCAAGAATCTCCCTGCAGTTTTTGAAGGGTTGGAGAGTACATCAATGAATGCAACCACTCAATTCACCTAGTCAAATGTTCGCAATCCTGTCAATATTGTAAACGTTGTCTACATTGTTGTACAGGAATAGAATCCGTCTCAAATTCGCTTAGGTAATCATAAACACTATGCTATACTTATGACGACTCAGCTCGTGGATGACTTGTAAATTTTTAATCATAATTGTTTAGCTGTGATTGTGTGTGGCTTGTATCACGTCTAGTCATTCACACTTTTCGTAAGCAATCAAAACTTACGACCTTATGGCATATTCTCATACCAAGATTGACTTAGGGAAATTAATTGTGACTTTTGGCAAGAAATGGGGACAGCTCTGTAATAGGTCTAGTCTTCTTCATTATCTGCCGTCGAAGATCAAACCAGAACCAAGTATGATATGTCACAAAACAGCAAGCTGGCTATTACTACGTCTATTTTGAGACAAATTTGACTCGCGAAAATCATCAGTTCGCAATGGTATATTTGAAATGTAAGCATGCATAGGCGAATTCGTATACTTAACTTCATCTTTCGTATGCTCCACAGACGGAAGGGTATAGATGTCATTGATGCCATATTTGCCCGGAAGGGCTATAACTTTCAGTTTCCTTCAAACCTTGCGCAGCTGATTTCGTAAGAAGTTAACATCAAATAGTAAAAATTTCTTGATGACCTGAGATAACTCTCGTCAGTATGACATTGTCGCCAGTGGTGCAGATCAGTCTGCTAAATAGGCTTGGCAAAAATAGCTGTTTAGCATCATTTTGTTTGAGTGGAATATGACATAATCAGTTTACGCGGTAGCCACCGTAAACTTAAAGTGGTAATCAAAGGGTCACATCAATGTATCTGTTTGAGAATATATAAAAGTATCTTTATTGTAATCTTTCTCAGAACTTTCTTACTGCTCAATAACATTTCTTATTATTTTAAAACTATCAAGCATAGTTTTGCATGTTTCAAAATGGAACATAGTAATTGTCAGGTAATTTGAGTACAGTACTTTGTCGAAAATACCTACAACAAGCTACACTTCATACATAATTATTTATGTGAGAACGATAATAGTTTTTAAATTTGTATATGTTTATTGTTGTACTGCTTAAAAACTCACGATATTTTCTAATAAATATAAATATCGTGTAAACGTGCGTACTGTACGACGTTATTCTTTCTGCCTTATACGCAATAGTCAGCTCGTTACGTGAAAAACAGAAGTTTACCTCGCGGGAAACATTACGCACTAACTATTTGAGCTAAATAATATTTAAAATCTACCCTAGCTACACATTAAATAAGCATACAGATACATACACACCTCCAACTTTGTTTCAGATTACAAAATCCCAAAAAGCATCTTTAATTCTTTTATTGACACAAAAGATTGAAAGAATAAAGCAAGAACGAGTTCAGATAACCCTCCGACACGTATTTACATGGTTTTTCATAAAATAACAAATAATATTAATAGTAAAACGGAGCTAGATTATGCTAGAAAATTATGAAATGAAATCTTAGAATCTGTATGAACTTTTCACCAGCGAATCATTCGCTTTCGCTCAAGTTCCCTAGAAGTGCACTTAAATCGAGAACAAAGATTTAGTGTACATACAAATAGATATGGAAATTCTTTGCTACTTCCTTGCATAGGTGAGACACTTTATGGCATAGTGATTATATTATTGCGTGTGTTATAATGTCATTATACCTCTCGCTTTACAGCCATATTTATGACGATCCATAGCCGGTACTAACTCTGGAAGGGGAGAGGGGTGGTTAAATTATGTTGGTAGATTTCGCAGGCCCAACAGGGAAGCTTATACATGGAGTTCGTTATTACACCCTTTCTGGCATTATATAAATATTTCTAATTTTGATGAACTTTTTTCTAAAGGCCACCTGAATAGAACACGCTTCACTATAGATACGCCTGCACTAAGGAAAAACGCTTGGAGAGGAGCAAAATATTTTAATGAATTTGAAATTATCATATTAATAACATGTTTATACAGAATGTAAAACGGTCTGTGTAATTGTCCGCAAATTTTGATCGAGATCATATCTTTTTTTTGTCGCAAAATATTTGACGCTACGTTTCTGTTCTAAATGTCAGCTCAAACTAAACTAATAAATTCAACGACAGAAGTTATGAACATAAACGAAAAACTACAAAATGATTAGATTTTCTATTGTTTCTTATGCCATTACATGTTGACTCTTCCTATGCAGTTACTGTCAGAATGTTCAAAACTTTGACTAGTTAGTCCCTACAACTTAAGTAAAACTAGCATCAGTGATAGTAAGTGCGCATTTGTTGATTTGCTCTTTCTGAAAAGACTTGACCTGAGTGTGAAGAAAGTACAGATTGAAGTAACCCAGAAGCAACCAACTGATAACAAAAAACTTAAAACAACAATAACAAATTAACATACCCTGAGAACATTATTTTAATCGAACGTTTTATGAGAGGATGTAATGGATGCTTGACCAACGAAGTGATTTATGTTGAAAGTTTCACCATCATTGATGAAACCATTTGCTCGGTGAGATACGTCAAACAAAAAACATCCAAGTAATTTTTCCGTGTGTATCATGCATCGTGTTTATCAGCCCTAACCAACCCTCAGATAATTTAATTATGACATGGTACTAATTTAATGTTTTTCCCGAAAAATATTGCTGTGACCTTTGCATTAAGGTTCATCCGATCAAAAATCGTCGACTACTCATTTTGATTTTCCAACTCAAGACTGGGACTTGTAATACATATGGAAACAATTACAGACTCATAATACAGGGAAAATTTGTTCTGTTTCAGAGCCGAAGTTAGTATACAAGCGTTAATGCATGTACTATAATTTATATAAGGTTAAGCCATTTGAAAATTCAACAGCACAATTTTTATGCCAAAGGAAAGTAATATCTCATAAGTTACGGATATTTAGTACTAAGAAAATATTTAACCAGTCAATAATATTATGCCGAATTTCCATTGACTTTAGAAAATACACCCAGCGAGTTTGATGCGTAATCCCGTTCTTGAAACTCTATTGAGTCCTTCTCCTCCTTTACAGCCGCCATACAGTCAGGTTCTCCACTGGCATCATTTGCACCATTGGTGTTTTCTTTGTTACTACTAATACTTAGCTTTCCGCTGCTACTCAGTTTCGAGTCCTAGAAATATCAAATACTGAATTTGATCACAAGAACAAATTGAATACCAAAATATTCCATTGGAATCTTACGGTATCACAGGAAGAACCATCTTCAACGTCACAAGCAGGAACCTTTGGTTTCGTGGCTTCACATATGATACAGGTGTAGGTATCGAGGTTCATGACTATACTCTTCTTCACCCCTATACAAGCTACGTGGAACCATCGGTCACAACCATCACACTGAACCCAAGTAACTTCTTTGCCGACGGGCTGTTTACATTTGGCCGCAGCACAGTCTTCATCATTTTCCTGGTTTGCCACAGGTTTGCTTGGAGAGTCAGGCTAACATGGAAACGAACGATATGTTGAAGCAAAAATCTTGAAAAATAAACAAAAAAAAGGACATACCATTATCCTATTCCGTCGTGGGGACTTCTTATTTCTACTATCGTCATTAGCACTTTGCTTTCTTTTCCGCGAAGTCCCCCTTTTATCAAACAGTGTCAGTCCTTTGATACTCAGCTCCTCACGGATCAACCTTTGCACCTCCTTTATAAAAAACATAATTTGCAAATAAATGCATTGTCTTTCGAGCATTGTGAAACTTATATTTATACTTACGATGAGATCTCGTTTTTCGTAAACCGTTGGGTTCGCCATATCGTAAATTTTCCATAATATATCACTTTCTTCTGCTGTTAACTCCATGAGATCTGCTTCAACTAAAAGGTCCTCAATACGTTTGATGATCTCAGGTTTCAGTTGGAGCCGAGGAAGTGCATCTACGATTGGCGTTTTGTCAACTGGGTTCGAACTATCTCCATGAGTTCCGCGCGTTGTATCGGATGGAGTTTCACTAGTTATTGTCTGATGGGTAATTTCGGGACGAAAAACCTCCTTGTCCATTCCTGCCAGTATCATGGCAACGTCAACCTCTTTGTCCCTTGAACTATTATCTGATAAGGTGCTCGCGTCCATTTTACTCACACCATTAGACTTTGAATCATCGAGGAAACCAGGGGTATCTTGGGGACTAAAGCTTAAATTCGCATCAAAAAACATCTTTTGAGTGGATGGGTCGACTTCATCAACACCATCCAACGATTTTTTGGACGAATATATACTCATGAAGTATATTCTGCTTTTAATATTCTCAAAAGCTCCTTTCACTTCCGGAATTTGAAGCACATTATCGCACTCCTCTTGCCACTTCATAGCGCGATCTGTTAAACACTGCAGGGCAACACCTTCCACCATGTGCAGGGGCAACTTTTTGAGACCAACAAGTAAGTTCAAAATAACACTGTATTCTGGTCGACGTGACCTGGAACAACATGGACCCAAGTACTTCGTCTCTCGGTGAGCAATTTTGTACGCTATTCTGGCCTGACTGTCCACTCCTTCGTCTAATGGGTCAATCATTTCATCACTTTCAGCAATTCGTGGGAGAGGTACACATGTAGGATGGAATCCATTCCAGACATAATTCACAACGTATCATAAATGTGTCATCTTTAGGTTTTTGACACACACAGAACTTAGCTTCTTCACAATTTTCGGGCAACGATTTATTCCGATTCAGCTTTCGTAACGCGTTGATACTGTCGATTTCCAAGGTAATATTTTTCTACGAATTCAAAATTATTATTCAATAATTAACACAGTTAGTACCACAGCAGGTTTTACAATTCCAGCCTAGTCTTACTCGATATGCTGCAGCAAGTAAGGATTCGCTCTTCACATCTGGGTGAGGAATTCCGAGGACATTTGCGACAAACGTGAGGGAAGGTCCATCTACCATCAGTCGTCTTTTCTTTCCTCTCTGAGGGATTTCCGGAATGGATCTTCTTGGAGTAAGAGCCTATAGAAAGAATCATTAAATTCATAGTATGACTCATTTTTATTTAAAAAAACATTTAAAAACTAAAAATTATACCTCGAAAAGCTCGACATGTGAGTTCCTCTTCAAAAATACGCGCATGCACTCTTCTCGCCAAGTGTTTGCGGCTGATATTTGACTTTCCAAAGCCATAATGTGATCTAGTCTGATCGGAAGCGCCAAGCCAGTTTCCACGAGTGAAACGAGATCGTCCAAGAACGGAACATTTGGAGATTCGTAATGCTTTACCTTATCTAACCAATTAGTAGCCTTTGTAATAATCTCACGAAGACTAGGAAGGGATGGGAGTGCGACGGGAATATCTTGTCCAAGCGATATCAAGTCCTTCACAGATCTCATATCAAATTTCTCGCTGAAAATCACACAGATAAAGAAATGTATTAATCAATCATTATATATCCTGAAAACAAGCTGGCACACGATCGTTGTCAATATGCTTACATATATTTGCACGTCAGGATTCTCGTCGCCTTTGCCTCCCAAATGGCTGCTTGTTCAGCAAGCTGACAAAGTTCCTCCATTTTTCGTTCTGCAGCGTCATTTCTTCTTATGTCATTTCCTTCATCTATGATTTTCTTCAAGTAATCCATGGTCCAGACACTTCCCTCGTCATCGTCGCTATTAGCCAGTCGGAGCCACTTCTCTCTTTCGAATTTCTGTAAAATGAAGGTTGAGTATATAATCTTTCTCGGGCATGTTCCTCTCACTTACTTCCATGACTTACATGTCTCAAGCTATGAAGTTCCTCAAACCCTACGTCTAAACTAGTTGCCTCTTGGATACACTTTGACATTTCGTCAATGGATGCCGTAGAGCTATTAAGAAGTCGCTTTGTTTTATCCTGTAGCTGTTTTGCTTTTACATAGAGCGCAACACAATGCACCTTCTCGGTCAGAGTCACTCGCAAGTGATCCATTTCTAGGGCCAAGCTCTCAAGTTCCTCCATATTGCATTTAAACTTTATATCCGAAGCACCGCCCTTCCTGCAAGGTGAAACATACAAGCATTCGCGTTGTTAATTGTCCCTGCTTATATACCATAGATCTGAATTCGTTAACAAACCTTGTTCGAACAGCAGGTGTGCCAATCAGCTCCTTGGCAATCTTCTGCACACGTTCCGCCTCTTCTAAAATTTGTCTGGCTGTAGTCAATACCTCAGATTCAGGAAAGTCATATTTCTTTGCCGCTTCCACAAAATCTCGTAGTTGTTCCAGAGCTGTCAAGAATGGGTTTAATGAAAAGCTTGAATCGTCATTATCGAAATGGTATATGTCGAGTGAAAGAACATCAAAACGAACTCTACGTTTCTTACATAATTTCTGCTCTTCGTCATTTGCAGACAGACCTGCGGTTAATTCAGTCACCCATTTTTCGTATCCTCCGACACGTTCTTTGAGACCAGATATCATTTTTTGGAGATCATCAATGGTGTACCGGTACCTGCAAGTAAGGCAAATATATCGGTCAGTCGCGAAAGAATATTTGCTGTTGAAATACCAAATATCTACATTACGTTATTTTCATCGATAGCTTACTTCATTATGTGATTGGCAGGATCTTTTTTGCATTCCTTGCATCCATACTGATCGTAGTGTTTGAGGCACACCAATTTACTGTCTTTCATTGTGCCCCTTCCATGGACACATGCAATCGCTGAGAGAAAAAGTGTTGTCTTACATACATTGCACTGTCGCCCATCATCCTGCAAGTGTTCAAACTCCGCATACTCAGAGCTTTTGACGCCCCATGTATGAACATCCTTTCTTTGTTCTGAAAAATTAAACATGGCATTTCTCAATAATTACTGCCTAAATATGGTGATAATTTAACTATGCTAAGACAATCACCTTTTTCTGCTTCAAACATCTTAACTATGTCTTGGTAAGTAGCTAAGGCAATAGAGGTGTCCAATTTTTCTGGCTGAGCCGCCATTGCGCAAACTAACTCATCGTGAGAAAAAACACAAAAGCGGTTGAGCTTGGAATAGTGTTGAACACACTCACGCCCCATAGGAACCTATACGAGAACAATTAACGTTAATGATGTTTAAAGTTACTTTCAAATTTCGAAATAAAAGAACTAGTCCTCTTAATATATTTTTTGCATACCCAGTCAGCCGGTGCGAAATTGACGGCTTCTGCAAAGTTATACCCCTGATTGAATCCTGCATGATATGCTCTTGGAAAGGTAATGATGAATTCGCCAGCTTTTTGATCCATTCTGAACACTGGTACGTTCGCTTTCATTAAAATATTAGGGTTCATGATGGTCACCAGCTGATGGAGCAGATCAGGAGCTTGGGCAAATAATTCGGGCGCTGCAGATTTCATGGCATTCTCGAAGTCATCGGCTTTACCTCCTGGGACGCCGTACCAAGTCTTGGGTTCGCCCCAGTGTAAGTAATTGATAGAGTAGCTCCAATGATCCTCATTGTGCCAGCAAAATGTTGAGAAACACATTCCAACGTACATCCATGGAACTTTCATACCAGAAATATCCGCATTTATGTGAGCAAATACTGAACCATTTAGAACAGGCAGTTTATTTAAGTTCCATCCGCTCTCTATGTACATTTCGTCACAGTCTTTCTTCTTCGGCTGTGGCACCGTGGGAAAACCAGAACCATGATCCATAGTATGAAGATCTGCACCATATTCAACTGTGACGTCCTCGTCGATGGCCGACACAATTCTCCAGAATTCTCTTTCCACAACACCCGTAGAGACCAAATGAACTGGCATATTGAAGTAGTCGGATTTGAAGGTGTCGGCCATTTCACCAAACGTTTGCAGAGTATATTCTTTCTGGGCTTGCTCAAAACCAAACCCATCGATCGGCTTACTTAATTTTTCCTCTAAACAGTCTGGACATCTCCACTCCCCTGTAAGAGAACAAAAATTACCAAACTTCAATAGATACGCCAGTATAATAATTACGATCTAAACGCCTGTTGGGTTTATACCCTTAGGAACATCTTCTAGAGGAGGCTTCAGACAAAACGTGTGATAGCTATCATCACATCCATCACAAAGAAGCATTTTCTCTTCATCCTCCCCACCCTTGCAGTTCTGGCAAATATAGTTTGCAAGTGGGTCATAACGGTCAGTCTTGGACTTGCCTCCACCCATTCGACTGCCGGTTTTTCCCTTTCCATTACCCTTCCTTGGTGATTCCTGAGTAATATCAGCACATTAATCTCAATTCAGTTTTAAATAAGTCAACCGTCTTAGATCGTAGAACACTTACAGCCTTTTTCTTGCCCTGATTTGATTTCCAGACGTCATATGGGTACAAAATTCGTTCATAGTGAGCCTTTAGTTGATAACCAACACTAACGCCCAATTTACCATTGGACTGTAAACCCATTCTCGTTGCTATCATATTCCACTTTTTCTCATCGGGAAGCTTGGAGCTCTGAACTAAACACGCAAAAAGAACGCCCAATTAAGCACTCATCAAATTATTTCTTACTACAAAACATGACTCCAGAATGGCTTAACTTACACTCAATCGTGTGGACCAGCTGGTGTAGCGTGTACAGGTCTAAAGCCTTGTTTCCTAACAACGGAATACGTAGTGAGGTACCTTGCAATTCCCAAAATTTTGAGATCTGATCAAGAAAATTCAGTTTTATCCTGGTGATGGCCTAAGGTCCAGAAAGTGACAACAAACCATTAGAACATCCTTGGGCACATTCAAAGGAAATCGAGCTACATATTAGTTCACTCACCTCCAGCTCGTTGATTTTCTGCACACGTGGTGTAAACTTAAACTTGTCAACATCAACCGCGAATGGGGGAGCCCAGTCCTACAGAAAACGATAACCGTCAATCTGATCTAACATTCCAATTACACTCCACTCCACTCCAACTACTTTCTAGGACTTACAGGTGGAGGCTTGATCTTGCAAATTCCATATTTTTCTGCCACCGGACGAATTCTGTTAATATATGCGAGCGGATCCGCAAAGTCCTCTTCCGAGGGCCGAAATGTTGGAGCCTCCGGAGGAGCCTCAAATTTAAAGTCGGTTGCCATTCCTTCCTCTTTTGCTCTTACGAGACCGTCATCTGATTTCAATATTACTTTTTCACGCCAGATTGTTCTGACCACGGGGTCATCCCTTGTCAAAATGTCACTTCACAAATCTAAACCAAAGAACCACAAACAAACTCTTTACAAAACGGCTTTCTGCTGGGGTTTCCCGTCGATTGCGCTTGCACTTGTTTCAAAACAATAATCCACAAAATTCCCTTCAAACCAAACGATTCTTTGCTAGCCTCATTTCCCATTCACATTCAAGTTGTGAATCACAACCACGAGCTCTCACGCTTCCCTTACCTGTTTTATCGTACCAGCACATGCTTTTATTAAGATTTTTTCCTTCAAATTCCTAACTTCGCTTGCTCCTTCTTTAAAGAAATGTAATGAGCAGTAAAACAATTAAACATTGATTAAAGTGCGCACACACTCTCTCATCCTACCGTGCAGACAAACAACAGTATTCTGACTCTCTGCTGCACACATCTGAACAGAAAAAAAGTTGCATGCTTACGTGACTGACGAAACTAAGCCGTTTACTACTACGTACATACCTACTCATATTATCTACTACAGCCATTCAACACTATCAACTATACCCTCTCGTCAAGGATATTATCTCTATAAAAAAATGTTTAGTGGGTCTCTCTCCCTTACCTACCTACATATTCCACAAAAGTACATTTTTTTTGCGTACATCCATCCGAACTACAATTTTGCTTTTTCACGTCGTTTTTCTTTTTCATTCCATAGAATCCTTGCCATTTTACTAAGGAAGGGAGATGCATCCACTATTATTACAATTCTAGCAGAGATGGACACGCCAAATGACTCACCATGGGAAAAAAGTGGTTCCCCAGGGTGTCGAAATCTGAACACGTCTACTTTGTTTGACGTGTGCTCTTATCTTATATGTGAGAGCATGGGAGGATTATGCTTCAAATTGAACAAACTGTTTTTTAATCGTAGCGACTGTCATGCACAATCTATGCTAAAGAGGAGTTTGTCTTGTCGAGAGAAAAAATTTATTGTCTCTCCTATGCATTTGTTGCATTACGTACCTATCTGTGTGTTTCTGTATACGTGTGAAAGCTTAGAGTACACTATAGGTAGACAAAAGAGTATCATTGGGGGAGCAAGTGCATTAAAAAAGTAGCAGACTTAAACCACTCTCACTTCTCCGATATCCAGAAAGCTCTCGGCCAAGATTCTGGGACATTGGGACATTTTTACACAACATCATGTGGCATTTAATGGGAACCTAACAATTGGAATTTTAAATCAGCCTAGGCTATTCGTTAAAGAAAGTCTGGAACCAGTTAATTTGGTGCGAGCGGCTTCATGTATGATGTACGGTCCGACATCGGACTAGTGTTGCATGAAAAGTAAAGCTTCCAGTCTTAACTTCGGCTCTAACGGCCTACTTCAGACGGACAGACAAACAACACTAGTCTATACATCCCATAGGGACGGAAACCTTATATGTTGCGATCAAAACAATGCTTCTTAACAGAAGACTCATTAGAGAGGCGTCATGATTAATGTTCATTTTGCTAAAGATCTGTTTATGTATCAATTAATAGGATATTTCTACTTTTCTAACCGCAAGTTTCTCAACTAGCCTATGATACATTGTTTGTAGCAAAAATGAAACCAATGCCCCACAAGACTTTTTTGTGAAACATTATTGAAATTTACTACTTCCAAAATATCTTCGGCTAGCACACATAGCACTGCACTGTGTAGCCCTAACTTTATACACTGTTGCTTCTCATCATAATAAAGACGAATGTTGAGGCTCTTGGGAAATTATACAACGGTCATAGAACATAACTAGCGTTGAAGGTACTATTTGAAATTTAACAGTATTGACTTAAGGCAAAGTAAGCAAAAACGTTGTAGACCGTTTACAGTAGACGTAATCCACACATTACAGCATCGATGCCTTATTGCTTTTAAATGCTACTTATATTTGTAAACTTGTTCATGTAACGTGAACCCTTCAACCATTCAACCGTTATCGTCATAACTCATGACGATTGCATGTTCGAGAAAATTTTACATGATCCTGATATTCACATAATAATATAATGCATAATGATAATGACGTTGAAATAGTATAATCTCTTCTGCTCTTGAAAAAAAATCTCTATAAAAGATCTAACGAAGAGCTGAACAATGTGTCGTCTGTAGTTTAACGAATTGTTTACATATGACAAAACAAATGCATTTTGTCCTATTGAACGAGGTGGTGATTAGTCAACGCTTTTATAACTTGGCTAGACGCCGAGACGACAGAGACCGATGTCCATGAAGCACTACTATCCCAGAATTAATCTACTCTTCCACCAAATAAAAATGAGACCTGCGGAAAAGATCAAATGCGTTGTCCGTCAATCTGTTTTGCTGGGAACTATATTCGCGGAAGAATGACATAAGTCTCTTCTAGTCCTTTTACGAGTATGTGAGTTTTTGTTATAGAAAAAAGTTCAAGCTAATTAAAATGGTAAATTGTAACAGTGTCATCAATTATGTTCACTGAAAAAACTAAACGTCTATTCGATACCTCAGTTCACTTTCAACGTACACGGACAACTAACTGTTTGAAAAAAGTGACACGACCCTGACCCAGTTTGCATCATTTTGCTGAACGAAAAATGACTGTCACTAACTGACACGAGCACAAAAACGGGCAAGCTTTTAGTCTACCCGGTTTTACATGATCCTGAAAATCAGTAGACCACACGGACGCCTACATGTATCGATCCTTTCTCAGGCTAGAAACTACCGACTACCTATATCAGTGTCACTCTTTCCCGAAAGCTAAAAACTTTCTCGGTGAGCAGTCCACGTCGTTGCGCTGACCGTAAGTGTAACGAACGATGAAAGATTAACCTTGGATAGATCGTCGCTATCCTAACTAAGTATGTTGGAACTCAATACGACATTTTGATACGACACGTCATCATAACTACCCTTCGAATGTACCACTTGGCGTAGTCTTACTAAATGAATTTTGGTTTGAAATTTTAAAGAAAATCTAGTTAACATTTGTTATTTATTATAGTAGTATTATTTCCAGTGCTCGTTTACCAGCAAATATTGGCAACGCAACATCTTAATCATAAATACACAAGGGTTAAATGGCGTGTTTAAGGTTGTACTGTGCCCACAGCTGCTTATCATGATACGAACGAACACCTAACTTATAATTTCATACTTTATCCTTATCACTCATCCCATCCAATACAATATTCTGTCAACGTTCACTGACCAGTATTTGCTTTGTTTGGAACTCAGTAAAAAAGCTTTCACTTTTACTACGCAGTGTATTGTTTACAATTAGACCAAAGACCAACTGAAATCCGATTTAACAAACAAGCACAAGTGCACACATAAAACTTACAATTAAAACTTAGTCTCCTACCTTGGTTTATCCACATTTCCTTCAGTTAGCCACTCAGTTTTTCAGATATCAACAAACTCCGAGCAAGATAATCTTGCAGAAAACATTTAGTAAAATTCTGTAGTGAAATGTATTTACTTAAAAATTCAATTTTTAACAGCTTGAGTCATTCCGAAATTTCGTTCACACAACACTATCGACTAACTTCCTCTTTAATTCCAGAAAAAACTTTCTTGTGCGACCGAGTCAACTTTAAAAGAGCAAAAGTGTCTTTGCACTATGCACGTACGCACTCTTCTCTGATTGTGAAATGGAATGACCCAACTGATTGTATCAAATTTGCTGCTCGCTAGTCTAAATGCAACCAGCCTGCAGTCCAAGTGCAAGCAAACAATCTCTGATTATCCTCTCTCAAGCTCTCTCTCTATCTCTTACGTGGATTTTACAGCTTGATTTGCGTACTGCTTCTCGCTTCTGGTTCTGGTTGGTATACCAGCATATCGAGGCTTCAAACAAGTAGCATACCACAACAGAACAGAAACAAACTAAAGACACACAGTTACAAGTTAAGAACCAAGAGCATTATTTGCTATTTGCTGCAGAGCAAGTCTGCACTGACGACCGGTCAGATTCTAAAAATCTCAACCATTCTTCCGTTTTAAAAACTATAGAAAAACACTTCGATTAGAAAAGACCAATTTAAACCTCATTGAAACTCAATCGTAATGAAGTGTTGGATTTAAAAATAATAATAGTTCGACGCCGTAATGTTTCGCAGCTAAATCAAAAAGTCTGACATTACAATTTCTATTCTTGTTTGAGCATGAGACGAGCTTACCCCGCTCGATCTTGTGCTATATCTCGTTTTCAGAGGACTGCACTGCTAGAGAATACATTGTATACCTCATAAACCTCACAAAATCCCAGCCACTTGAAACACTGCCGCACATTGCATACAATCACAATCATTAAAGCCTAAGAAGCTATCATTATAACGGCAAAGTTTTCTTTTTTGAGTTGCTGCTTCTGTTGCCGATTAGTTCGTGGATTGTACACATGCATTACTCAACATTTTATTAACAATGTCAAGCATGGCGATGAATACATATGTTATGTTCAATCATTGTTGGATATGATTTTTAGCCGTGAACACACCTTCACTCGCACACTTGTTTCATCGCCTCCTCTCCTCCCGTATATTCCACTGATAATTATCAGAAAACCCTTTACAAACATTAAACAAAACGCTGCAGTCTCACATAGAGTAACCTAAGACACCCAGTAAACGATTGAAAACCGTTACAGATACAAAGCGAAACAGTATGATGAGTATAGTATCATAATTAATTTTATCGCAGAAGTACAACGTAATAACTACATTGCCATTAGGTGCGTATCAAAGAAAGGCCGTTTGTTTACTTGAGTGGTATCAAGTGGTATGTAAGAAACATGCTTTGTGTGTGCACGCTGATAAGCAAATACATCACAGTTAGAGCAAAAACAACGAAAACAAAAGCTTACCGAGCACGAGCGTACGTAAACAAACTCATTGGTTAGGTTACGATAAACGATAAACTTCGGTAAAACGATATGATTGTCGTAAAAATGCAAAAAAAAGTCGTTTTGGATCCATTTGACAATAATGTAGCTTTTTCGTGTACTCAACTCCTCATTCATGTCTGTAACCACTATTTCCTAAGTTTACTCATCAAATGTTTTCCTCGGCAACAGTAGCCATGGTTTAGATGCAATTTCTTCCGCATTTGCTATCTCATCGTGCATGAAAATCTCTACTTAGAACTGCACCGAGTTTAATTCTCATCGCTGATATTTTACTTACTCATCATTACTTTTCCTCTAGTGTCTAGGAAATTAATCTCTTTCTAAGTTTTGAAATCCACCGACCTCCACTAATGCCCTAACAAAGTATAAATAGAATAGTAGCTAGTGACACAGTGTAACACAAGATGAGGGAATACATAAAACATACAAGCATGTGAAACCCTGCTATTCTAATGAATTTGAATTCGAATAGGTTATGTTTAATGCTACCTTAATTTATAATCTAATTCTGTATGTTAATAAACAAGTAGATCCCATTACCCTAAGGAGGAAAATAAATAGATATAGGTGAGTGGACTTCGTTAGAATCAGAACACCACCGTGGGATTCATAGAACACAGAGGCAACTACATTATTTTCTCTTTGGCATAGTGAGTAAAAAGGATGTCCGGATTAGGACAAATTCATAGCGAAAAAACCTCAATATGCGGATACAGATGTGGATTTAGTGCAAAGCTGTTCCAACTGGAAGGAGGAGTGCAACTCCGTGCATAATGTAGTTTTCTCGCAACCACGATGGCAAGTCAGGAAGATTCATATTTCGTGTGGTAAGTTTGCTCCACCTACCTGAAAACCCCTATAATGTCCACTACCATATTAGTTTATCGAAACTATACAAGGTGTTTGAAAGCTTGTAAGTACAAGGTAGATGGTGCGCGCTTCTAATGAAAATTTCTGTCATACCAAATGGTACGAAAAAATTCTAAGTGCACCTATTTTTATGTGGCTTAGTTATCGTAACCTTTACATATACACAACGTCAGAATTAGATAATTTAAACGTGCTAATGTTCAACGTACCATAATTCTACATACCTTAACGAAGATTACATGCATTGTTCAGGGGGATACGTACGATACGTCATAGACAGATCCCAAACTCTCATTACCTGAGCGAATTGGTTACTAACTGTCCAAAGGGAACTCGAGCAGTATAGTTTAGTCCATTGATAAAATATGCTTCTCACTTTCTCAGACATAAAATAATTTTTGCTTCATATTTCTGCAACCTACGCAGAATTCGTATGGTTTCACCTGGAATTTTTATTGCATAGACAATCTGTCGACAAGGGGTACAAAAATATTAGCCATCATTTGTTTCTCTTTGAAACTGCAAGTTTTCAAGAAATACTTATTTCTTTGGTTTGTGCTAAAAAAACCATAATGTTTCCTGTCTTCGTGCAATTATGTATTGAGAGAAGCCCGTTGGTTACTGCTTTTTGATTACACTCGTACGTTTCCATAATTTCGTCTTTATTTGGAGCTATTTTCATCGACGTTTGTTTCCAATTTACGCTCGTTCCTTTGTACAAACTCCCTGATTGAAAACGGGAAACCGTAGATTCCCTTTATGGAAAGTTGGGGAAGATGCAACTTTTTGGTCCTACTAATAGTGAAGCACTTCAAGTCGCTCCAGTATATAAAGGCGTCGCAGATATGAGTTCACCTGTCAT
Organism: Akabosia matsudoensis; assembly: GCA_019593645.1. Lineage (NCBI taxonomy): Eukaryota > Metazoa > Arthropoda > Collembola > Entomobryomorpha > Paronellidae > Akabosia > Akabosia matsudoensis. The sequence goes on along the minus strand of VICI01000345.1, from coordinate 25,076 downwards.
TCTTACGTGTTTTCTCTTCCGCACTCTACCCTTCAACGCCCTCACTTATTCAAGAAGTCATCTCTTCGTATTTCTCACCTTTCTCCATTCTCTTTTTCCAATCAGTGAGGAGTTTTATTTATCTGGCTATAAAAATCCGATCGACTTGTTGAGCTCCTCTTCTTTGTCGGCTTTAGGAGCAGTACTCTCGAGAAGGTCGAAGGCTCTAGTAACAGGTAACGAAAAAATCAATCTTCTCTTAAATACGATTGATGCAATTCAACATCTTTGTTGTAAAATTCAAATTTTCATACTAGCATCCTGACGTTATGTAGGATTCCTTCCCAGGAATTCATCCGAGTCTCATATTTCCCCGGGGAAGGGATCCTCACATGGCCTTGCCTTTAAAGCATAAACGTAAACTGGAAACGCCTAGCTATAGACCAAGTCGCTCATTATTTCAAAACAGCAAATTAGAAGTGCATGGAATAATACACAAAAAAGTCATCATTTCGTCTTACAAGCAAGTCCTCACGATTTGTAAAAAAAACTGCGTATAGGTTTAAAAGAAATAGTAATACTCTGGCTGGCAAAATAAACATAGTATTACATCCCAGTGGGTACTTAAACATGTAAACTATTGATGGCATCAATAGTATCATCCATTCAATTTTGTCTCGAAAACCTTTCCTACCAAACCTTCTCGCAAAGTAAAGTTGAACCAAAATCAATTAGCGTGAATGTCTAGTAAAGTAAACGACAATTTCTCCCTTTCTCTTTGAGTATACAAACAGGTGAACGTACAGGCATGGAAACCAGTCGGGTTGTCCAATTCAGCGGAGTGACTTTCTGTCTCGTATTAATCCTATCGGAAATGGGCTACTGCTATCCAATCTCGTACGTCTCATCGGGAGAACAAGATAACATCGAACAAGGTACGCAAAATACACCTACTCCCTACTAAATTTCATGTTACACGAAAACATTTTCAACGAAGAATATTCACTGATGAATGACCAATTTTCTCCACGCAAATGTAAATTGGATGACGGCTGCAGGTGATAAATAGACACGTTTGAAGTATTTATTTCACTGAATTTAATTTAGTGGTAAAATAATATGCACGACGTAGCTATTTCGGTGCAAGCATTCTCAAGCTTATCCCTTTGTGGCAAACTGATTGCTGCATACGTGTCAGGATTTCATGGAATGAGTTCTTATAAAGTTTTTTCCGTTTTGATTTTCTGTAAACTCGTTTTTGAAATCAGTTATTCTCAGACTTACTTTTTGCTCAGAGAGACACGCATATGAGTTCAAATTGCAATTAGTTCGCTCTATTTGCATTCAAAAGACTTTTACGCTACTGAACGTGTAATGAAACTCATTAGGGTATGGGATTTCCACACGTGAATTTTTCTACCCTTACTTGCTTTCTCTTACACTCCCTGCTTGACAAACGGTAACAGGCTTTTATTACTGTTATGTTATGTGGTGGAGTGAAAATGATTTGTTTTAAGAACGAAAAGCTTTCATAAACTTGTCTCCTTTTGGAAAGCTTGTAGGCTAAGTTCGAAGGGATTTATGGGGTGACACTTGATTGCGGCTCCTGCGGGCATTACAAAATATGTAATGAGCAATGTAATGAATAATTCCACAAATAAAGTCAAATAATAATAATAATAATTTAGATTTGCTTTTGTGACTCAAAATTGAACATAAATCTCGCATAGAAAACAAAGTTTCGTGCTCTGACCTCAAACCTTTTACAGTGAAAAACTTGAATGGGATCTGACAAATCGTTTAACAAGGATGACGGAAAATTTTATTTATAACACTTAAGGATGATTAATTATCTACTCCGAACCAATATGAATACAAGGCTTTTCAACAAATGCTGAAATCAAAAGAACCGATTGTCAAGTACTTATGGTGTCGCTCTGATGGAAGTGTTTTGAGAACAAAAGTAAAAGTTTGAGGAAACTTGTCATTGTTTGCACATTAACTAGAGTAATACAGTAAACGAGATTTTTTTCGTATTATAATTAACAAAGAGAAGAGGATCGCAGTTTTGAGAACTCATAAGAACAAAATGTAAGCGCCTTTCGAAAGCAACCTGTCATATCATTTATGGGACAAAACGGAAAACATAAATCGAGACTGACGATGTAACTCTGAATACAGATATTTGTAGACCTATTGTGTATTGTCTATAAAGTTATGAAGAAATGGTGAAAAGTAGCCCTGTGAGCCAAAACTTGCGATTCTCATCCATAAGCGAAAGTCTTAAAGTAACAAACTTTCAGTTTCAATTAAACGGTTCAAGTTTCGCCTTTGTCAAAGATGGGTTGGTGATTGTTAGCCGTATGAGTGAAATCTAGTTATAAAAACTAAGCATATCTTATTGGGGTAGGGGTTCGGGACATCCTTGATGACTGGGAACGTCAAAATTGGGTCCGACCTGAGCTCCCTAATGATATGTCTAGTCAAATCAAATATAGAAACGCTGTTAGAAGCAAGGGGCATGATATAATTACAAGGAAGTCACCACGCTCTGGCGGCAATAGTAATCTTCGACTACGCTACGGAAAGAGGAGCAACATACCCCAGGTCGACTTTCTCAGAATGACCGTGGACACTATTGATGACCCGAAAAACAGCAATGCTGGAGGACCTACCGGCGGAATAAACGGGAACGCCAGAAATTGGAAGGTATGCAATACATGATTCAAACATCCTAATTAAAACGGTGCTATCGAACTGAATTCATTTATGTTTACTTTTGTAGGATATGTTCCCGAAATACTGAAGTTTCAGCACTGAACAAGAACGAATCGAAAGAACAAAGGAATGTAGTGTAAAACATAAGATTTGTTAGTATAGATGCTAAAACATACCTGAATCGGTTTTTTGTTTGGCTAAAGACGGAATTAGAAAATGAATGCAATGAATTAGAGAAAATATTTCAAATAATAAGCAAGTTCAACATCATCACTTAAGATTTTGCTAAGTGTTTATTTCTTCTTTTTCTTTCATCAAAACTTCTGGTTGCATGTTGTATTCTTTCAAGTGAACAATAGCTGTACATTTATAAACACACGGAGGTAAGTAAAATTATCAATACGTATTTTTCCCGCATCGAAGCTCTGAGATATTACTTAATCCACCCAATCCATAATACATGCTTTAGTGTTCATACATTAGCAAAGGTTTATAATATGAAAAGTCGTTACAATTACAAAAACTTTGTTTAAAATTTTCATCCGCTTTTTATTTCAAAATTACCACTACGAAATGGTAGAACTATGCATACGACGAAAGAAATTATTTTTATTTTAACCTACAATAGTAATCGTGAATATAGTAAATTACCCAAACATGGATAAAACCCGTGATGTTTTCCTTGCGCTCAGTAAGAAAACTCGTGATTAAGGCTTAAAAATATATCCTTCTCTTGCAACGCATGTGTAGGATTTAATGAAAAAAATGGGGACAGCAATCGTGACATCGTGATGTGGTTATTCGATATATATTTTTCATAGCAATATTGCTTTATAATGCTGATGCATTAAATAGAAATAATTATGGGCAACAATATTTGTACGAATGACATATTAGTTTTCATATGGCTACTTTGATGAAAGGAAAAACTTAAAATAGACACAATACATATTTTAAACAACTAATAATAATAATCATACTTCGCTAATGCCAAATCAATCAAATAGATCAATCGTATACTCAAGTAACATCTACCGAAATCGTAATTGTTCCATCGAAATAAAACATACATATGACATACATAGTTGCTCATCATGTTACTTTAACCGTATTCATAAAATTATAACCTACCCCTAGGGATTTGCACTTTTCGAGCTAAGCCATGAGTACTAGACGTACCAGATTACAAAATGAACTAGATTTGATACCTTGCTACGAGTTAAAACAATTATGGACCAGCCATTTAAAAAATCAATGTCAAGATGCTCGCATTGAAATATATGAAAATCCAACTTAGTCGACACTTCTTTCAACTAATTTCATACTTAAGTAGCCTTAAAACCAATGATATAAAATTAGGAACAAAGAATTTATAGTCCGAAGATAATTTTCTGTTGTCACTTTCTTAGGATAATGCATACAACAGTGAAAGTATTTTCATAATATCAGCAATCCCGAAAGGAAAATATGACACATTAAAGTCGTCCTCCATTTATACAAAAGTAAGCTTACGTTTCTTAAAATGTGTTACCTATAACAGTTTCTTATAAAAAGAAACGAAAGATATTTATTATTCATCTAATGCATAATATACGGATTCATGATTAAAATTTGGGCTTGCGCCGCATATAAGTTCTTTGGAGAAATCACTGGTTACAATTTGCTTTTTGCCATTCCTGTTTCCAATGACAAATTACCCAATCTGGCTTTGATTAAGAAATGCATAATAACTTACACAAGAGTACGCGATGGCGTACTTCGTTTAACCCCTCTACATTATACAAATGGAATATAGTTAAAATGTTGTTTTAAATATATACTGGGTATAAACTTCAAGGTTGCTTCTTTGCTGATGAACTTGTACTTGAGTCATTCATTTCTTTAAAAATATTTTGCTCTTATACTGTATACATAAACTAGTCAACAATTTTCCCGTTAAGATGAACCCAACATTTGACGAAAAGTTGAACGCGTTCCCAATATCCCATCTCAAAATTTTTAAGAAAAAAAAGAAGAAATGCTCAACCTGGATTTCCATGTCCCACCCATCAATGAATAGTTATTGTGAGGTTATCGTTCGATAGTTATAAATTATGGGAATAATCCTATATTTAATTTAATTAAAAACGTGAAAGTAGAAAAAAGTCGACTTATTTAAAAAATATTTTCTTTTGCTGTTTAACGATGTGGGATAAATTTATAGCCCTTGACTAAAATTATAGGATCAAAAGTACAGAAATCGGATACATTTTCCCAATCCGTAGTTTTGAAGGAGTTACTGAGTCCTACCACTGATAACAACTAATAATGTTAACTTGGTATAATATGTTAAGTATCGACACTTGGCATTTATGTTAATACAGAGTGAGGCGCTGTGGTGGAAATGATTGAAGACGTTGCGCTGTCAATATCCTATCCCACTTTGTTAGTACTTCCAAGTTAATGGTGTTTATCTTGTATGATGAAATTGCGAATTTGATCCTTGTCGCAGTGACTTGGGACAGAAGAAAATGTTTCCGTAACAGTGTGGGATAACATGATGATGAAAAGAGACCTACATTCCTTCAGGCTTTGGAATTGTGGTGTCGTATGAACGAATTAGCTGCGATTGCGTTACCACACCGTGCTCCTCTTGAGAAAAGGCATAGCCATCTACAAATACGATATGCATATTCCTATTAGGTTTACTTGTTTCTATAAGTTCACACAACCTATAGCTTATGTGACAAAGGTTCAAAAAGAGGTAGTCATGAGCTTGTACGATGGGTTTGGGGATACACGAAGGTTATTTGTCGTGCAAAAAATTAAACGATGTCAAAAATATAGAAAAAAACCATCTTGAGAACATTCAACTATTTTTTGTCGTTTTATGACAAAAAGGAATAGTCAGTCGATTAAATTTACGTGACATCCATGCATTAATCCAATCTATCATCTATAGACGAAAGGGCTTCCGATGAAGAAAAAGAGGAATTAAAATTATTGGCTGTTTGTTTCAAGATTAACTTACGAGACAACTCCATGTCGAGCACATGGTCTGATGTGGTGCGCCTAAACACATTCCTCACATTTCGCAATAAACGGGCAGTTTCACTAAGCCTGTCGAGGAGATTTTTTTGGTGGTGAAGCACAAAGTGGAAATGAACAACCAATGAAAGAAAATAAAGAAACAAATGGAAAAAACATTTGATAAGAACAACAATCAGAATAGCAATATGGTCACCATTAATCATCTCGTTTTCCCAAGAGAAGTAGTAAAAATGTTTTATCATTCCACATAAAAACTAAAACACACAACAAACAGAACCACAAACAAAACCAAACACGAAAACGTTTGTGCTGAAATCCCTACTTACGGCCTTCTTTACGACGAGAGCTATTACTTCTATTTCGACAGAAAAAAGACAATTATACGTACAGAAATATTTAAATTGTTGACACGTCAATCATACATTTAGTGAGGCGAACATGACACTGATGCTATGGCAATTCTTGGGTATGAACGTTCCGGGCTCTGTCCACCGAAACGGCTTTCTCCGCACCTTACGCTAACTTTGTTTAACAAAGACAGTATTGGAAGAAAGTTACGGCTAGCTTGTGAATTTCGTAGCGTTATGATGATGAACTACACTACCGGGTCGAATTCACTTGCAATAAGACTTTGACAATTAATACCATAATAAGCATATCATTTCACGAAACAATTACGAATATAAAGAGAAACATCTATAAACTAAGCAGCAATTGATTGCTAAAGAACATTCAAACTGTTCATACAAATAAATACTTTTCAATACTTTAATTTTGAGTTTCAGTTTCGGGACTACGAAAGACTAAAACGAATGATAGCTGTGTTTGTTTTGTGTTCGGGTTTCCAGTAACAGAAAATGTTTTACACAAACTGACAAATAGATTTTGCACTAGCATTACCAGATGAAATAAGTATGTTTTTAAAGTAGTACAAAAGGTATGAAACAATCCTCTCGTTAGCATTGCTCACGAAGATGCAAATATTAGCAAGTTAACTTGCACGAGTCAAGTATTTGAACATTCCATACAATATTTTAATTTAAAAAATGTTAAAATGTGTCGAGCGAAAGGGGGAGGGGGTCACAGTCTAGTAGAACGTCACACGTATCAGTCGAGGTCAACTACAGAAAACATATTTACTAAATACAAAGGTGCAAATAATGCAGGAGCTGTTTGTCAGGGAGCAATGAGGGGGATGGAGATACCGTAAGGATATAAAATATTTTGCTGGAGTGAAGTCAAAATGTTTTCGAGTAGACTTACAACGCACAAGTTGTCCAAGGACATGCATGGGTCTGCAAACAAAATTCAGATTTCATAGACAAGAGTACACAATATGAGTAGTAGCGGACAAGAAATTTTCATGGAGACGGAACTTCATAAATATAGATAAAGTAAAGACATGTTGAGCAAGGAATAACAAGTAGGAATTTTGTTCGTAGGTCCTTGATCAGTAGAAAAGTAAGAAGTGCTTCGTTGGAACCTTTTGGTGCTTTCAAATTTCGTTTTGATTGTCGGTAATGTGTACCCAGCCGGCATGGCTTCGTAAATTGTGTTCGGCTGGTTTGGTTGCATTTAGTGGTAAATAATGGTTCGTCTGAAGTAAAATTACTACTTAGTGAATAATCAATACGATGCTACATTCAACACTGATTCAAGTAAAAAAAGCAGTCACATCCAATGCAACATTCGCCAGTGACTACGACCAAACGTACTATAGAAAGTAGTGCCATAATCCGGGACGAAATTGGAAACAGCTATTCGGTTTTTTTTACAAATTTATAGGTAACATGTTTGAGTCAATCCACGTTAGGATCCGACTCTAAGACTCATGCGTCGACGACAAACACAATGCGTTTCGCATAATTTTGGCAAAGCGACACACTAAGGGAAACAGACTATGCCGTAAAACTATTGGATCAAGCTGGTTAAATGCCAACGTAAGTTACAGCAGAGTATTAATTGCTTACGCCAGGCAGGAACCATGCAAGCACACACAATTCGGCTACAATTGGTCTTTAAAAAAATTCACACCGTGTATCCAATCGTAGTTAAGAAAAAAGCGAGTTTGTAAAACAAATAAATAAATGATATTAAAATAATGTTCTCGACATGCAATTAGTTGTGTCCGTCACCTTGTTGGTAAATAAGACGGTAATTGAGTTGAGTGCTAAAGAGATTGAACGCTGAAAGATTATCCTTTAAGGTGAAAGCGGAAAAATTGGATGAGTTAAGGATTATCAGCAACAGGATCATCCTTATTGCAGATGTAGAATATCAGCGGGCGCAGTCGGGGAAGCCTTCACCATCGTCAATACGTGCTAGGGTTACGTCGTCGTCCATTCCATTCCATAGGGTACCATTCCGTTAGCGATATTGTCGGTTACATTATTTTCCAATTCAACCAGCGAAGTTTTAAACGAAAGAAAAAAATAAATAAAAATGAGAAAGGCAAAACGTAAACCAAAATAGGAAATAAAACTTTATTGCAAATTAAGGTCATGAGAGACACTAAAACTAAAAAATATAAATAATCTTAATTTTTCTGCAAAATCATAACGTGACTGTGATCAGTGATGATATCGTTCTACGACATCACAGTGCTACATTTAAATCTATCCAGAATTAAATGAGTCATCTCAAACAAGTAAAAAGATCTCAAATATCAGGTACTCTTTCCAGTGGAATGGCTACTGAAAGCATACAGGCAAGAAATAGGCCACTCAAATCACCTAAATTTTAATAAATAAATAACGATTTACACACGTATAAATGCCCTTGTAGAGGTTTAGTAAGCGTGGACAGGAACAATTCATAGAAGTATGTCAAAAATTCATTCGTAATTAAATAGATTACAGTAATAAAAGTGCAAAACGAGAGGTAAGCAACTACATTCTTCGTCATAGACTAGATAAGTTCAGATTCTAAATACTTTCGTAGCAAATCTTTACATAATGAGCGCTTCACTCTACTCAAGTATGTACATGTTTTTTAAAAGCTACTCTTGCTGGGGAGGTCAACAGAAATTGAGCTTGAACAAATAGAAAGGCATGACAATTCCGACCCTGTTCTTAAAATTAGTGTTTTAATTGTAAGGTTAGATAGATACCTTAGGAAGCAAGATGCAATCGAGACATGTTCATCAAGCTTTATCAACCTAAAATTACATGAACAAAACGGTTGGGAGTTCATATAACAGCTCGAAAGTTATTTATAAGTCCTTCAAATTTTATTGAAACGTTGAAAAAACATATAAACCCATGCTAACAAATACCAAGCAGTAAAATCAAACAGGATTCCGACAAATGGTCGACCAACGCCACTTCTAGAAAGTGTGTTTGTTTTCCAACATTCTAGAACCAAGGTTACACAATTTCTTTGTACATGCACTTGTTTAAGAAAATTGACATGTGTATAAGCGTTTGGATCTACGTTTACATATATTTCTCGCAAGTACTAAGAAACTTAAAAACATTACCATGTTACATAGTTTTTCTAAAATTCCTTCTAATTTGCAGATGAGGTATGAAATACTGGTTAAGACATTATTTAAAAAGTTATTTCTGCGCATGTACAGGCTTGCGGCTGCAGTGTTTCAGTCAGAGCAACATGCATCTTGGTTAGCGTTATTATTATTGCAGCCAATGCACAAACGTTAGTTTTGAAATCACGTTGGTCCTTTCGGTAGCCTGAAGTACTCAAATGCCATCATCATAAGTAGCTAAAGTTTCACAACTAACAGAATTCACGGGAAAACTGGACGCAGTGGTGTTTCTGGTTAAAACAGCCGTACTTGTTGTCTGCGTGGGATTGCGACCTACAGGAACATTACCAACGGTACTGGTGCGCCTCGCCAATTGTTCACGTACCCAATGTGAAATCCTCTCTGCCTTGGTGATCTCTGCAAACCTGGGATGCGCCCTTTCCATGAAATGTGAAGCGACTGACCTAGTTCCATTTCCCCTATTCTCACTAAGGCCTTGCATTACAGTGTGAATGCCAGTGCTATGAGCCTGATCTCTATCAGTACCATCATCATTGCTGATTAAAACGTAAATAAAAAACCGCCACAATTTCACAATAGCAAAATACGGAACTTGAAAATTAACCATAACATGAAAACAAAACCGTGAAGGCGACTAAACTGAGTCACAAAAAAGGAAACATACATACCTGTGTTTTTCCTGGCTCAGTAAAGAGCTCGGATCCTTATTCAAAACCTCACACTGTCGGAACCGTTCGTCAAGCGAAAGGAATAAGGTACCTTGGATTCTACATTAAAATACATTTTGATGCATGAGCTGATCAAAAATGATAGCAAATATAAGAAGCTTGAGTCGACTTACGCCATCTTAACGATGTCAGGTATCAGGGTAGTAAATGGAACAATAAACAGCCCAAGATAGAACACCGGTGATGAGAATACCATAAATGCGATGCCAGCAATTTCCGATCCTATCGGTAAAAAGCCGTACACGAAGCTGTAGAAAGTTAGGAAGAATATCCAAAGGAAAATGGAGCCCCAAATGGCCAGGTGAGTAAACATTGTCCACGCCTTGGTTTCCAGTCCACTTTTGAAGCTCACAACTATTACGACATACTATAAAGGGACAAAAGAGGAGACTCAAAGTACTATAATATTATAAGTTAAACTTTCCAAATGGTGCTGGTGCAAAAAGTTTGTACTATAGTTCCAAATGTTCAATTTCTAAGTAATGTTATACCGTATAAATAAAATTCCCCAAGACAAGGTAGCCTCCCTCACGCCCATTGTCCCAAACAATGCCGTTATTGACCAAAAACATCGAGAACCAGAATAAAATTATTGAATGGAGAACTGAGTTCGCCACCCAGATAAAGAAAAGCTTAAGACTGAACGCATCGCGGTTTGGCTTATACAAGACAGGATATCGAAGACGTATTTCTTGGCTGCAATGTCTTTCAAAGATGCCCATTGCTATAGGTTGGGCACACGTAAAGAACTGTAACATTCAAAATTTACGGATTAACCTTTGATATCACAATAAACTTAAATTTGACATTGATTTACCATGTTGTAAAAGCCAATGGTCCATCTTTCAAAAATTATCTGGCCGGACCAGGCCGAGTAAATGGCAAACCATAGCTCAATAATATACAGGCAGATGTTTTTGTAATAACTGTAGAAAATCAATTTGCACATCCGGTCATAATTCCATGCTCCATGAACAAATAACAATTTGGTTAGATAATAGAACTGAGCAATGGCGTAGTCGGAAGCACACGCTGCTTGAAGACCCTCGACTCCGTTAATACCCACACCCACATGAGCTTTCTGAATCATGGCCACATCATTTGCTCCATCTCCAATGGCCAGTGTTACCGCCCCAGTTTGTTGGGTAACGTATTCCACGATCTGATGCGAATGATAAAAGCATTGCAGAACAGAGTAAACAAAATCACTATTATATTATGTTATTTAATAAATTCCACTTACCTCTGCCTTTTGGATAGGAGAAGCCCTACAACAAATGACTGCTCGACAACTACAACATAAATCTAGGAAATCTCGACGTAAATCACAGGTCAGGGCGTATTTTAAGGTTTTTCCATCAATAATTACAGCTGCATCATTTTCCTTGGGAAGCGTTTGACTATTATCCCGTGACAATGCGTGTATGTAGCCCAAAATGCATTCCCTTGTTGCCTTTATCATAAATTTAGAACCCGTTTAAGATTTTCTTCTACCCTCATCATTCACGATAAAAAAGTAACTCACATCTAAACTATCACGGTTGATTACAAGCAATTCCATGGATTGATTTAATAAACGACAGGAGTATCCAATGTTGATGGCAGTCTCTTGTTTGTCCCCAGTTAAAACCCAAACGCTAATGCCAGCTTTTAAAAGCGAAGCAATTGTTTCTGGAACCTGTTGGAAGTTTAGAGGACAATCAAAATTTGTTTCTTACATCTGATATTCTTAAGCAAACTGAGTTGGCACCTTATCCTGGAGTTTGTCCTCGATCGCAGTTGCTCCCAGTAAACGAAGGTCCTTCTCTATAAGATTCGATGCCTCTTCAATTTTCAGCTCACGATTCTGAATGGCCGTCGATGCCTTATGATATGTTTCTCGCCATTCCTACATTTTGAAACCCCTTGAACTTACGTGTCAGTTAAAGAAAGCATATAATCAGAACGTACCTCATAAGCTTGGGGTGATATGTCCGTCACCGCACAGCATAATGTGCGAAGTCCTTGAGTGGCAAACTCTTCAAGATGATCCTGTGTTTGCTTCCTCATCGCCTCTACTTCTTCGGAAGGGTTACCTACAAGTCTTTCGTAAATAACTGAGTCGGCTCCTTTGCAGTACAGCCGAATTTTTCCATCCGGAGCACGAACAATTACAGACATTCGCTTTCGCTCAGAGGTGAACTCTAGTACGTTTAGGATTTCGTACTTCTCACTTTCAGTTAACGCTTTGATCTCTACATAGTTTGGCGTTCTTGTTTCAAACACGTAACCTAAGTTTCTGGCACCAGACACGAGAGCTCGCTCGTCGGGTGAGGCTGCATGATATATCACTTCCCCACTGGCGTAATCAGGAATCACAGTATGACAAACTGAAAGCAAAATCAGGAAATCTCGAATGTCTCCACATGATCCATCTTCGTTAAGAAGATTCTCTACCAGCTCATTCCTCCCATTAAATAAGTTATCTGGCAAATACATTCTGCCACCGACCGTGCAACCCTTAAACTCCATGACGTTTCTTGTGAGTGTTCCTGTCTTGTCTGAAAAGATATAACGGACTTGACCCAACTCTTCATTTAGGTTAGATGTTCGAGCCATGGCTGGAGTATCACTTTCCGCGTGATACATGTCGCTGTCCCAATTGATGAACAGAGCCTGGATGAATCGGACCACCTCGAGTGTGACAGTCAAGGATATAGGAATAAGGTTGTTGTACAATATCACAAAGGTTAGAATGTTATAGAGAAAATGTAGGGTCTTCTGGCCAAAACCTGAAAGGTTAGAAGCATAACTTTTACTTATCTCCCAGGTACGGAAAAGGTGTGCGTGAACCAAAAATATACGACGGAATAGGCATACCAGCGTTTCCATGATCTTGCACGGTTGGAATATAGGCAGCGGAGCTGTTATTAGCCAAAGTAACCGAAAAAACTGAAGAGAAGAACGCGACTAGAATAAGAAGAATAAACAACATAATGATTTGGGTATTTGTGAGCTTGTCTACAGTGGATCTCTTTAGTGGGGCTGCAGTCGAGTTTTTCATCAACTTTGTCTCATGTCCTGTGTACACTACTTGGCCAAAAATCCAGGTGGTATTTTGTAATTTAGCACCACGGAGAAGTATTTGATCAGGTCCTAATGCTAGGTCCCTACAGAGACATATATAGAGACACAAAAGTTAATCATTCACGAAAGAAAACCAAAAATAAAAAAGTAAAACTATGAAAGAAGCTACAAGATTCTAAAAACTTTCATTTAACAAGCATTCAAGCAAGCCTTATCGTGATACATACGCTATTATTTTTTGATGCAATAGCTAATTACTTCATGCAGTTAGAATGTTCATTGTTTCGCAATTCTAATTCAACTCGAAAGCGATTGCGAGCTTAAACTTAACTTGATTAAAGACTAAGTTGAATCCAAAGTTTTGTGTTCATACCCTTTATCATTTAATCGTAGTCTTCCCGCAAACTCATACAAGTGCCGATTTGGAAGTTCACATTCAATGTAACCAGTTAGACTACTTAAGTCTCGTGTTTCAAGCAGTCCAGCCGTTTCTGGAAGTCCTTGTCTCACTTTTAAATTTGTCTCACCGTCCAGATTAGAGGTTTCTATGTAGCATAGCCCTTGCGGCTCGCTTGAGGAGTACAGCAAAAGATCTGCAGGAAAGAAGGTCTCATTCTTGACTTTGACAAAATCTCCGACACTCACGTTCCGCCACTTAACCCACTGCCAATAGCCACTCTTCAGCACTTCTACTTCTCGGTTATTAATCTCAGAATCAGCTCTATGTCGTTTCTGAAAAACGAACACACACATATTTCGAGCTATTCATGTACAGAATAAGTTATCATGCTGTAATGTTGGGCTTACTATATCTTCAATGCTTTCTTTAATCGCAGACACGGTTAGTATAAATATAAGAGGTACCAAGGTTGTGTACCTTCCAGTGGGGGATACATCGGGGATTTGCTGCAATGGAAAATAATCGAGTAGTTAGTATTGGCCGAATTTCGAAAACGTAAGCTTAATCTCTGTAGTAATGTTGTAGATTGATATTTACTTGAAGGAGAGCGATTGTTAAGAAGAATATATTGGAGTATCGACGGAATTGTTCAAATAGAAAAGAAGGCGCGAAAGACCATATTGAATATTTGGCAGTTGAGATCCGATTCCCAATGAACTTTTCACGCTGTGTAGCATTGATGTTGATCGTTCGAGTACGAGAGTCACTGCTTGGGGGAGGAGCATTACTGGTTGTGTGTCCGCCCGACGTGCCAGGCATTGGAGGCCCAGCAGGATCTGTGCCATTGCTTAGGTCGTCTTCAGCTGGAAAAATCAAGAACAACCATCATATGAAGTAATCTCACTCATTATTTATCAGAAACATAAAGGACGAGAAGCTTAATCCATATGTTATGTATGTACCGCGAGAGCGACCCAGTAAATTGGAAAAATAATCAGAACCCCGTCTTTGAAAACGGTCCAGGAAGTTCCGAAACTCCATCGCTATCCAAGCTAGCTTTACTCTGAATCACGACCAATACAACCGCCAACAGAACCATTAAACAATCAAATAAACACGTTTTTATATATTGCTCGATTTCTTTCCGTTCTTTTTTCGAGATATACATTCAACCGTGGTCCCGTTTCTTGTTACAAATCAAAAACTTGTTTCGTGCAGTATACCAATGCAACCAAGCAGAGCATGTGCTTTAAATATTTTGCATCTTAACTTTCTGTACTCAATTTGAATTCAAACTATTCTAGTTTTAAGTTCAGTTTCAGCGACTACTCTACCCAGAAGCACTTTCTCGTATCCTCTAAAGTGCTTTCTAATTTCTGTTTTGCATGTTTCTACAAATCGCCAATATACTTGATGCTGGAACATTATATTAAACAATAGTGCATAGTTCAGTTCATTTCCGAATCACCAACAGATACACCATTATCACCTGGAGTACACCTTCCAGGAATAAAACGTCGTGCCTCCAGAGTTCCTCGAATCCATTGAAAATGTATCAGGATGCACTGAATATTTTAATTTTACTTATTTTGTCGTTAGTCCGCCCAACACAACTATGACCCCCTATCTACAAAGCACTAGTACTCTTCCTATAAAGAGAACTCGTTTCCACTTTCTCCACTAACAAACGTCATGTCGCCTGCTTATATACTTCCGTTACCAGTGTTTTCTCTTGAAAACACTAAGGAAGTTATGCGTGATCAGACGTAAATCTAGTTCATCAATGTCCAATTAAACTACAATTTCAAGAAAAACATAAATTAATCGGGAAACATTAGCGGAAAGAAAAAGAGACACGTACTCTATCTCCATTATTATTTAGCACTAGGCCAACACCATCTGAACAAGAGCTGTTTCCTATCTCATTTTATGTCTTCCTCTTGCTGTCCATATGCGAAGAAAATCAACATGACTTAAAACACTGTAGGAATTGATAGAGGAAAAGAATATCTTTTGTTGTTGTCTGTCCTTCACGACGTAGATATCCTTTCTCTACCAGCCTTGTCACATAAAAACAACACTGCTCGGCAAGAGAGTGAAACGGAAGTAACTTCTCTCGTAATCTATATTACGCCATGAACTCCAATCCAACGTGTGTATCGTTAGTGCGAACAAACACACCTATCATACAGACAGAATGCATACTTATAAGAAGAGAGAGAAAAAAAACGCATCTTTTGGCTCCTCCATACCCTCCACTATTTCCCTCTTTCGTAATGTTTTAAACACGTCTCCACAAGAAACATATACAAAAACTATGTGGCAATAAACATTCTAACGTTCCTGTAGGAAAAGTCAATATTATCGATTTCACCAGCACTGTTCTAGTTATACCACACAGCTAGTAAATTACTTTTTGGGTAGAGAGGTCTGAAACGCGCAATGCTTTCCCCACAAACAACATAGCCAAGTTGCAGAAAACTTTTCTCCCAAGTATAAAAGCGCGACGTTGTCACTTCTCACATTCATTTCCCTCCTGTTTCAACTTTTACTACGACATAAGGAGACTGTCGTTACCAGCGGCAGAACTGAGGATGCAAAAATATCATGCCCTAATCTTTTATGGTTATTGAATTCATTCTCTTCCCACCAATGTCACCGTCATTCCTTTCCGAATTTGCAATTCGCGAGAAAAAAAGAAAACAGCAAAGTTAACTAATTTATAAGTTGTTTTCAGAAAATAAAACATCACTGATGATGTACGACGGTGATAGTTGATTGTTTGAGACTTAACATGGCACCAGCTACTATATCTACTCTACACCCTTTCATAACTGTCTCTCCAACTTTCGCTTCATTAACAAAACTGTTAAGTGCAATTTTGATTGTGGCACACAACACTTAGAGTTCTACGTATAAACACCCCTTTTAAAATTGTAACCATTGCAGGACTATCGCATTCGTTCGATCTTTCCATCCAACAAGAAAATTATCTGTAGTTGAAAAATATCACCGGTAGCAGCCACTTGATTTTGAGATGCGTGCATGATAATGCTGGCTTATCATAGTTACATATAGCCGCTGGTGATGATGTTTACTCCCTTAGTATGTTATGATAAGCAAATGAATACAAGGATTTATTATAACGTCACTTCACTTATATGCACTGGTACATAAGAGAAAATCTAAAACAAAAAGAATAGCCCTATTAGAGTTTTTGGTTATATTTTTCGACAAATATTAAAGAGTGTGCGAAGCGAAGCCACAAATTGCATATTCACAGTTACCGACATCAGCCCCGTAGGGACCGGAACGCATATGTAAAAATAAGTTTGCTTCCTTAAGGGCATGCTTATAAAAAAGTTTTAGAAAAATCTGCCACCTGTATTCCTGATTCACTTCCACCGGCACTGGTCATTTTTCATCCTGGTGTTTTAAAATTCTATTTCCTTCTGCACTTCGTTTTTTTACAGTTTCATCATACCCCTTCTCTTTACTACGACTTTACGTGTTTATTAAGCATTGCGGTAGCCAAGCTTATTGAGAAATGGGTTGATCGTCTTTCTGGATGTCCGGATTCCAAAAATCACACGTCGATTTGCCAGTCTTACTCGAGTATTTCACAATGCTTAATTCAAGAGTTTAAGCGGCTCATTATTTTTTAAGGTACACATGATGAGATGCAATGCATAGTCCTCTAACGTTCGGAAAGTGAAAACACTTAAAGAAGACAGGATCACAAGACTTTTCGTTTTATTTCTTTACAGTAGTTTTTAAAAATACATTATGTGACACTAAACCATTACTCGCATATTTCATGTAAGGTGTCATAAATAACAGGGCTGTTGACGAATGATTTAAGGTTTTCCGTAGTTTTTCGTGTTTTTTAAATCAAATCTCATTATACATATTCGATGATAACGGAGTTTGATAAGAGGTGGATTGTATGGCAAGGATAAGGCTGCTGTTATTAATTTTGTGACAGTATTTGGAAACGACAGTGACTAGGTGGTATTTGTACAAGTGAATAAACCGTGGTATCGTGATAATGGAGCATTCCATGACAAACTTCAAACAAACAAAAATTGGGCACCTGTAGGTACCTGAAAGCCAATGTAAACTCATTTGCTCGTTGCTTAGGACTTCTGAGAACCTCTGTACGAAACTTCGTGTCAGTCAGACAAGGAGTTTTTCAAGTTATAGCCATAATATGAACAATAATAGTAAGACTTGAATTTGAATTCGTCCTGAGTCCTGAACCACAAGCAGATGACATAGGACCTTTATTTATTGAGCTCGTTTGATCTGCTTGACTTTACACTTGAACGTTAAGCGGTTTGGGTACCTGAGGATGACCTACGTAATTATAAGAAATCTTACATTTACCTTTACCTCCACTTATAATTTTAAATATTTCAAAATACTTACAAACTTGATATGCAGAGTTTTAGCTAAATCTGTTCAAGCATCAAACAGCTACAAAGATGATAAAAATGATGATTACATATTACATAGGGATAGGTCTAGAGCCACAAGGAGATGAGCTAGAATCTTGATATTTTGGCGTTCCGTATACTTCATTTAAAGCTATGTAGTGAAACTATTAACGCAAATTAAAAATCAAATGCTACTTCGTTAAGAATTTAGGGCACCTGAAGGAAACTGCACAAGGGCTTATCTATCTGATAAAAGAACCACGGCGTGATTAATATGACGGCCTCTGTAGAGGACGAGTAATGCTATCAGTTTAAAGTTTATAGGTTGAAACGCTTCTGGGGAAAAGCGACAATGTCAACAAATACCACCCCAACAAATTGAGTGCGCTCATAACGCAATACTTAATAACAAAAGAAAATGAACTTTCCTGTTTTTCACTAAACCATTTTCATTTCTTTTGCCCTTTTCATAATATCACCATTGCCTACTCTATTATTACTCCATCATCATCGTGAATACAATAAAAAGACTGGCTTCGAATTATACGTTAGAGCTAAATTACTTTTTCTTTTGTCCCCGTTATCATCCCATGACCTTTTGCAAAGGGCAGCCTATGCAAAAGTTGACGACTAACGCGTGCAATGCTTTTCGTCAATAATCTCGTAATACCATTTCCATTACTCCGAGCCTATCCTCACTTGACTTTCTCCACTTCAACGTTGTCTTTTAGCAGGGTAGAAAACATTCTCACCCTAAAACAAAATCCATTTAAAATATTTTTGATGAGATAATCTACCATCTTTGTTCTTTGCTCAGTATTCAAATACCACGAGGCATTAGCACTGGTACAAAACGTGTCATAACAACTTCTAAGGATGCTACAACGATAGTTGCTCTGCTGAAAAAGAAAAATTGTAAACTTCAACTTGCCACAGTTAAGAGAAGGAAAGGAGTTAAGGTAATGCTTATCAGATTGTTGTTTAAATTATCTTGAAGTTGAAGCGTGGCCAAGTATATGCACAAGTATTAGTTTCAAACATTTCAAGGATTATTAGTTAAGCTTTTGAAGGGTTCAACGAGTGATGAAATTTATTTCAATTTCCGACGTTTCGATCCGTACACACGAATCCTTATCAAAGGCGAAGGCAAAAACTAGTATCAAGGATTAGTAAAAGGTTCTGTTTATGACCTTTCTGCAAATATGGAAGACAAAAAGATGTTATATAACATAGCATTCGTAGCTCGAACAGGTCGTAAAGAACGACGTCGAACACAAGGAAATAGCACTGCAAATGCTAGACGTAATCTCTTCATCTGGAAGTTAAACGAAAATCTTCCTTAAAGGCTTTATACCTGCCCAAGCCTGAATTTAATCATCGTACGAGTCAAACCAATAATTCAAGCTTCCATACATATATTACTGAACAAGAATTCAACCAAAAAAATGTAAGTTTTGCATTGTAATAGTAAAGAACACTTTGTTTGTCTTGAAAAGTAAACTTCATGAAAAACAATTTTGCTGCATTACGACTAATGAAACGTGGTCCGAATGGTCTTCTCCTACTCCATTTAAACCAATGCATTTTTAAGTGATATTTTATACCAAACGACTGCCGCATTTAGCTTGAATTTCAATTGGCTTTTCTCACTTTATTTCACATACATAACCACTGGTTTGAGTTTTCACATACATATAAGCAAGCAGGCCCTGATATCTTTTCCTAATAGCTATCACTTGCGAGAAAACCGTTACCAACACACTCCGCAGTTTAAATAGGTAGCTCCGAGATAGACAGATCACTCCAGTAGCTTTGCATTGATTTGATACGTTCTTTCCGTCTCATGAATATGAACGACTCACTAAATTTGCATAAAATTGCTTTAGTATTTGACGCTTTCGAAAAAGTTTGATGGTGCTTGAGGTATAAGTTGCCACTGCCACAGCCATTAAGTCGGGTAACTTAGTCGATTCCCTGTCGATTTTCATTTGCTTTCTCTACGTACATGTATCGCGAAAGCACATATTCCTCGTTTTCAATCCGCTCCTGGCGTTGGAAGCAAGCAACCCCAAACGAGCATCAATGTGTGCTTTGACGGAAGTTCAGAGACTCATTTATGAGATCCGTAACATAAACGGTTGTACCCATTCCATATTATTGTCTGGTATCCTAGTGAGATTCAATATAAGAATGTATTCAGAGCATTATCCATGAACCGAATCCTCTTCTTTCCCGTATTGCCCATGAGTACAAGGTTCTCGCAAGTTGGATGCCTAAATTCTAACAACGCTTGCATTGGCACGAATGTTTCATTACGCTACATTCTTTTTAGGTGACGTCCTATATTCACAAAATAATATTAATAATAAAATAATAATAATAATATCACTAATTCTTCCGTTGTTTGCTAAAATTCACAACGGAGAGTATACACATGGAATAGCACGTATATTTTTGACTTTTGATAACGCAACAAGATGATTAGGATAAACAATAATAGCAACGTATCCTATCTCATAACATCTGAAAGTAATATCTCCCATCCATCTTTCTCGCAAAAGGCTATACGTACTTCTTACACTTAGTCGTACCCTATTTTTCGTCATGCCTTTCGTTTTCCTTCGATTGTACCACGATTATAACGCGTAAAGATAATCATTTTTCTTGTCGTTCGGTTCACTTGCTGTGGAATCAAGAAAAAGACATGCATCCAACCACCACTACGCCGAGCATCGCATCACCCATCTTCTCCCTTCGTTTACTTCCTCAGAACAAAGAAGACTTGCCAAACTTTTTTTTCATCGAGCGGTTATAAATAAAAACAAAACACTATCTACATCTACATCGGATTCTGAAACATATAAAACTAGTTACTTTAGGTACATTGCGCACATCAATAGACTATTACATATTAGCACCAGTAACTTCACAAAATGTTTTTTTTTCTCAGGAATCCATTAAGATTACGTGCTCTCTTTGCAACATCCCAAATCCCAATAATAGTACATATAATAACCATTATGTGTCATGTTATGTAGTACAGTAGTATGTTTCTCGGAGTTGAATGGAGGCTAACTCAAAGGACCCGTTGTAATTCACAAACACTATTTGCGTATTTCTTGGCATCAGAATTCATCTAGAGAATACATAGGGCCCATGACTTCATAGAATTGCTTATAGACGAATGCAATTTATTATAGATGACCGATCATCTTTTATATTAGTTACAGCAGAGCAGTAATACCTACCGCTTTTTTATTCGCAGCGGCAGTCAACTTTCTCTCAAGCTCTATTCAGGGTCCTCGTTACTTTCTCCTAACATACAACAAAGGTTATCGTTATTATTACTTGAGAGCAATAGTAATACTCATAACGAAGGAACACACAAATACAGTCACTACCACACCCATCCACATTGAACGAACGCGATTCCAGCTGGAAAACTGACTACAAAATCTTCCTTGATATCTTTTAAGGTATCCAACTGCTTGTAACAAAAGGCTGACCTTGTCCGATTCCATACATAAATTTGTTATATAACCCCATGGAAAGAAGCCAAATCAAAATGCGAATGTAAGGCGGGCGCGAGCGAAAAATTCAAAAATGCTTCACTGACAATCAATAATAAATAAATCCTTGCGCTAGAATTGCAAATGGGCAAAAGCTCGGACGCTGAAATCCTCCACCATCTAATTTTGCTCATGTATCAAAAAGCGCGTCAACCCTTCTTGGCACAAGTAGGACAAGATCCATTAAGGTTGTGCGATTCCATCCATGACAGAACGTATTACAAGAGCTAAAACGAAATATCCGTTTCATCTATAATGCATCTCGTACAGAATTTTAACATAAAGCGGTTAAGTGGGAAATCATAGCTTCACACAGTACTCGTGTACTCCTTAACGGTTCATACCATTTTAGCAGTTGCTGGGTAGCCAAGGGGCGTTTGCATGCCACGGTGGGATAAATCAGGAAAAATCAGCACGATCTATCGTGCTTGGCCTTTGAAATGATAAGAGTAAAAAACGGACCTCTTGTCCGTGTGAGACACGAAACCTCGGGACAGGGAGATCTCCTTGGTTTTGTGGATCATACATATCTACTCCTTTCAATCAACAGTCGCCATTTTTATAATCACTGCCATTACTCTAAGTAATGTGACGTTCAGGTACAAAATGCACGCGATCGAAATCGTAATAATGCGAACTGAAAAGGATAAATAGTCATGTTCGTTAGTTGACTTTCACCAATAAACAGACAAGAAGAAAACCTTATCTCTCATGAAGTCAAAAAGAGAAAGAATAAAGTTTGGAAGTTTTACTATCCCACAAAAAGATAATGAAACACCCTAGTATCATGTGAACCCGTTCATCCTTGTTTGATGGAGAGACAAAGGTACATTCCCTATCCTGAGAATCTTGTCCTACATTGTTAAGCATGTGGTACACAAAACAGATCTTGGCCGTGCTAAAAATATGACATTCAGTCGTCAGTAATGTAAACGAAACAGTCTTGTGGTCATGTAGCCAACTTTATACATAGTGTTATGAAAACAAATATCAAATAGCAATTCCTTTTTTCCTCATTTTGATAATGACGACCGAGTGGAACCAGATAATTAATCAATACAAATATCATAATGTAAACACACGGAGCATTGTAATTACTGGTTACATCCTTCCAATGTAGAAGACTAAAGGGTCTGCTACAAAACCATACCCAGAACTGCAATGATCGCAATTTACAAAATTTAATAAGCTGTAGTAGTAGTGTTCTATAGCAATTTTCGATTCATTTGGAATGTTAGTGACCCTTCATCTCTATCTGAGGCATGTACTAAGGCGCCGCGATTTTGTAAGAAAGGCATACTATATCGCTACTGCTTGTATGCTATGCTCAATTTTCGGCTTACGCCAATCTACACAGAAGTAGAAAGGAGAGCAAGGCTATAGTGACGTGACAGGTCACTGACTATGACAGTAATAATCCTAAAAGACTTTTGTAGTTCCAGACATGGTCGCTGACAGTGCTCTGTATATTTATTATTTGCTGAATCTGCCCCCATTGCAGGTCACACTACAAATGTCCGAACTATATTAAAACTAGACATTTAAAATACTTCCGGCAAATTGGAAATTGTCGCGATGCCATTTTCTGATTGTGTGGTACGCAAAGGTGAGAAAAGCAATGAAGTTTAAAAAGTAGCAAATTGCAATGCAAAGAAAACGGTATGCAATTGTCAAGTTATATAATATACCTATTATAAATTGCAATAAAATTCATGGGTCGCTCATACAAAACACATACATTGCCATTTGTTGAAAATATATCACAATCTCGTCATATTCTCAACTTGAGCCACGTTTTACATAAAAATCATTTCTACTTACTCTCAAAACTCGCCAGTCGCACCCGACGAACACCATCTGTGACATCCCCTCCCGCACTGGGGTTTGGAGTGCTCCCAGGCATATTGTTCAGCTGGATAATATCATGTTGGCCCTTCTTCTTATCATTTCTTCCGTTTTGACTCATTGGATACGTTGGACGATGGATTACCGCCGCCAGCAATGGTCTAACGGCGAAGAGGATGACTAACTTTAACACGTTTCAAACCTTCTAAATCTTGAAGATATCCTAGAGATATCTATCTACAAAGATGTAAATATCTACATTGCGACCGGTTTCTTTGGCGTTTACTGAGAAAAAGTTAGTAATATCACAAGTTCGGAACTTAAAGCATAGAAGTAAACACCTTCAAAATTTCGGCACTTAATAAAACAAAATGACGCTTATTACTCCGGACATGCTACACAGTGAAAACAAATATCCGCAAGTAACCGAATGGCATGCCCAAAATTGTTGACCTTACACGCCTACTTGGTATGCATTGTAGTCCAATAGCAAGTTTCTCAGTAGCATTAAAGTGTGCTTGTGATTATTTAAAATTAACTTCTGCTTTTCTCAGACTCTCACTAATTAGAAAATTAAAAATATATTTTGTCAGAGGAGCTTATGAGACATGGCAGTGAGGGTTGATATGTTGTGTGCGTCACCGTCCCAAATGTTGAATGTTGGCGAACCTATACATTCCAAATAAAATGGTAAAGTTTGTCAAAGCAATTGGCTATGGTATAACCTAATGGCCGTAAACAATTAAATGGGCCATTTGTAAATTCTGAGAAAAAACCTACCACTTACATAGTTTGTTGACTATTGTTGTCAGAAAGCAAGCAGATCCAGAACTTCTCCATGGAACCTAAAACACAAAATATACTAATATTTAGCACATGTCACATGTAAACATGATATAAAATAGCTTGCCGAAAAAAATCTTTAAATTATGAATGGATTGTGCTAATGAATTATTGATATGTAACAAGAAAAAATTCAAAACTATGTTACTAGACATACTGTGTACTGGCATTGGTAATTAAAACACATCGGAAACCGAGTTTTAGAAAAAAATTAAGCGAGGAAAGCTAAGTGATGTTTCGAAACCACAGAACGTAAAATCGGAGCACATGCAAAGCATGAAAAGTCATTCAGAGCTTTCGTTTAAAAGAAATTCCTCCATGAAAATGGAGATTTCAGAAGCGGAAATTTTTTGTACGCACGTAAGGTATTCGAACGACGGTGAAGTCGAAAATCTTTTGCTAATGAACTATTGAGTAAGGTTTTACTATCCTTTTCGGTTGACTGTAATTCAAATTTCCAATCATACCTTTGCAGTATTGTTTCTTGAAATATAGCAGAACTAGCTACCAACTTATGAAATTGTGGGAAAATATTCCGCATAGTTAGTAAAGATCTACGTATTACATTTTTAAAATCAATTAACCTAAAACTACCGTATGCATGAATTGAAAATGAAACACACGAGTAAGACAGTCACGAACACCTAAGACAACCTTGATTCTTCGGAACATTCTTTGACGAATTAGGTTATACTCATTCAATGCATAGGATGCTCATTTTGGTGGCTTTCTAATCATAGTCGTCTCATTCGCCGACCGCGCAGCACCCGCTATTGCAGCAGTGTGTATGCATGTATAAAAAGTGCATACATGCACTTTTAACATTAAATGTTAACATGAAATGAGAACATGGCAAGCAGAGATACTTAGGTTGTATGTACATTTTTTTTACTTTTAAAGCTTTGACTTAAAATACAATACGTACAGCATTTTGTTAGGGATTTTTGGGTAAAAGAG
>VICI01000344.1:0-42192 GCA_019593645.1 Akabosia matsudoensis | reverse complement strand
GTATAACACAATCAACCTTCACCGTTCAGCAATATCCTTTTACATGCCGCACCAAGATGGGACTCCGATTGGGCAGAACGAGTTGGTCATTCGCTTCCTCAAATGCGTCTTTAATATCAAGCCACCTACTCCACGCTACCATCAGACATGGGACCCTGAAATTTTACTTAAATATCTAAGTTATCTTAGTGACAATGAGGAATTAACCTTGGACATGTTGACAAAAAACTCGTGTGCTTACTGGCACTGACAAAAGCCTGCCGATCTTCAGATATTGCTGCTTTAGATCTTGACGCAATGGTGACACAATCAGATGGAATTTTGTTTAAACACCTCCATCTTAAGAAAACATCGAAACCTAACTTCCTTCCGGATGCTTTCTTCCCAAAATATCACGACAAGAAACTATGTGTAGTGAACGCGATCAATGTTTACATAACACGGACGAAAGATGTACGTAAAAATACCAGATTAGTGCTATGTACAAGGAAACCCCATGGACCTGCGTCAAGCTCAACCTTGTCACGGTGGATTGTTAATATGATGGCAAACGCAGGGATTAACACTGATAATTTCAAAGCACATTCGATTCGAGGAGCGTCCGTGTCAAAAGCCAGGGCGGCTGGAATTTCTATTCAGGAAATAAATAAATCCGCAGACTGGAGGGGCGGGAATACATTTGCACGATTCTATCATAAAATTACTGATCGCAATCAGTTCTCAAACGCAGTGTTAGGTCAGAATAATAATACTTCGAACGTCGGCTGATGTAATGTTCGAGATTCTGATGTGTAATTGGGATTTTGTCGAGCAAGCCGTAGGCTTGCGATGATAAAATTAAATTACACGAAGAATCGAAGAACATTACATCAGCCCAACCCTCCCTCCCGTAATGTTTTCGATTCTTCGCAGTTTGATGTTTTAATCCATGAATTTATCATTTTGTTTTCCAGACAATTTTCGCCGGAAACATCCTGAATAATCATCGAGTGGTATGGAAGCAGAATTACTAACTTTGATTGTTCGCCCAAAATAAGTAGAACCAATAAATCCATGTTACATTGTCTTTTCGAGCCTCGAGAAGAATGAGGCTTGTAAAGGGAAGTGCAGCGTGGGTGAAACGCAATTTCTTTCGCGCTTTGCATAACTTTGAATAGCTGCATGGTTTAGGGAAATGAGAGAATGGCTGATGTAATGTTCGAGATTCTGATGTGTAATTCTTTCATATAAGTCGCACTTATCGGTAAAAGCCAAAATTGAATTATCCTCGGTCTTAAGATGGCGTTAAACTCTAAAATTAAAACAGTTTACAAAACCTACTTTCTTAGATCATATGTAGATTAATTATCTTGTCATTCTGACTTCACGACACTAATAAAAGTTTTTTTTTCCATTTTTAGGGAGGTGGGTTACCGGATATGAAAGAAGGAGGACTGGGCCCAAGTGGTTGGGCTTATCCATCAATGTACCATCCGTACGACCCAGGATTTGCAGCAGCCGCCGCCGCAGCCGCTGCTGCATACCCTTTCAACGGGTAAGCTTCAAACTTCAATACAGAGCATTCTTGCTAAACCTTTTTGATTATGATCGATGTTGTTGGGGCTGTTCATGTATATTTAAAGTAGTTTCCAAGGTATCACCATAGATTTGTTGCCAGTTTTCTCCAACACGTAACATAACCACCGATTTTTATGCTATAAATTATAAGTCGTTAATTTTAGTATTATATTTATTGCCAAAACCACTTTACCGAAAATGTGCCTATGAAAACGATTTACTATGTATGCCATATCTACCATCTACATTCAATTTCCTATATGTGAGCTAATACTGGAACTTTTACAAGCATTCATGTAGAAAAAATGCGTCATATACCTCGTGCCATGAAGATATAAGATTGTATAGAGGTTATGCGTTTCTGCATGTCAAGAAATCGCTAAATGTGTCTTGAATACGTCTCAAATGTGAAGAAATTGCATGTTGTTACCGATTATTCGGCCAAATGGATCGGTGTGTGAAATGATCACAGGGTCACATCAATCCTCTATACATTATGTCCCAATTTCATTCCTAAGATTTCTGCTTAATCCATGTGATTGTTCGTCCCGAGTAGTTTCCTTTCGAAAACATTATTCCACGCAAATATAGATGGTTCCATATAATTAAAGTAGTGATTCCACTCCGCGTGTAAATGAGAAAATAGGCGATCATATTATGGCGTTGCTTTACATTTCCAAAAACAATTTGTGTTAGTCCTATAAAGTAAATAGAAAAGGCTTTTGTACGCCGAAGTTGGATGTACGTACTACGTGAGGATATTTTCTAATCATAAGATAATGTATACTGACAAGTTTTCCCCCTTTTTATTTAAAGGAGCCTCTAAATAGACATAATTATGATCAATGAGTTTGCTCCTTTTCAATTCCCAACAATAGCAAGTAACAAAAAAAAAAGTTCCTTTCTCTGTGAACAGAAAAGTAATTGCTAGTTTTATATGCCCAACATTTACGCTACCGAGCCTTTGCTTGTGGTGCGGTGGTTGGTATGATTTACTAGGACACTAAATGATAGTAGATGTTTTACCTACCTTATATCTAATTATATTATTCAGATTCAGATTATATTCCATTGAGTTGAAAGAATGCGCACGTATGCGTGAACAAAAGGCGCATATAGTAGCTGAAAACAAAAAGTGTTTTATTATTTCTGAAAAGAGAACTGGACAGTGTAAAATAGAAACAACGGATGATTTTCTCTTATACAGTATGTTTACAGACACAAGCACTCCAGTGGATTTTCGTGAATGCCGTAGCCCATGAGAGGTATTGTTATAAGCCTTATTATGATAATCATGGCGAGTAACNCTCCAGTGGATTTTCGTGAATGCCGTAGCCCATGAGAGGTATTGTTATAAGCGTTATTATGATAATCATGGCGAGTAACCACAAGCTCAGCCGTTGCTCACACAACAGAACAAACTAACAAAAAAAAGTCGGCTCTTTTTTTATATTATTTGACACAATATGTGTGTATTGCCGGTTTGCTTGTGCGTAAAAGCCAATGTGCATTTTTATCACGCGATTGTCATCCAGCCCGTTTCGAGTTGCTACTTCGAACTTGTATTAGGTGTTTTCCGTAACAACTGCTGTTTGGCTCGTGAATATCCCTCGTCAATGTATATATGTATATATATTCCATATTCGGAAAACTATACTTGAAATGACTTGTTCTTCTACGGGTAAATAAATTTCACAGCGTATCTTCTACCACTTCAGCACACCCATTATCGAAAGCATACATTCCCCCATTTAATGCTCTTTTATCTACAGCAGAAAATTCTTGCTTCACGCTTTCCCCAGTTTTCAGGAAAAAAAAACATTTTGACAGACCATATCTGCCTATTCTAGTAATAGCATAAACAAACGTGCAGTATCCAAGATTTTCACTAGCATCAGCATGTATTATGTACTTCTAGAATAACGGCGGTAGCATATTTGCCATATCTTGTCGTTAGGAAACTCAATTCGGTCTATGAGAATGCTATTGATGAGCGCAGTATAAGATAATGAGAATGACAACGACAACGTTCTCTTGTTTCAACATCAAGCATTATTAGATTATTACTATACGACACTTTCACAGTAACTGCGTCAACCGAAAAACATGTTATGCTGTTGGAAAGCTCCGTTTCAATAAGACATTTGATTGTATTTGCTTCAAGAGATTTTGAAACATGTCGTCACGATGTCAGATGTAAAATTTAAGTAATTGTTTTCAGTAATTTTCAGATATCACATGCTAAAAAATATATACAAACAAATGAAAATTTTGATGTGCAATATGCAGTTAACGATTGAAAGGTTCAAGTGGAAAAATGTTCCATGAGAGCTTTTAAGCGTGTAATTGTCCAGCTTACACACAACTGAAGGACTCACTTTATTAAATTGTAGCAAATACAGGATACTTATGAAAAGGGGGCGCATGCAAAACCGTTAAAGAAAGTAATTAATAATATCATATCCATCGTGTCTAGCCAAATGATCTCATGCTATACACACTCCGCAAAGTAGATCTGCTTCAGATGATATATTATCAGATAATTGCACCTCGAATAATGAATTGTTAGGGAAAAGTAACGTTGCAACCGCTAATGAAGTCAACAGCTTCGATAGCATATTTTTCTGAGAAAGTCAGCGAGAATCTTGTCAGCTAAATGGAAAAATAATTTCTAAAAAGTGCGGTTTACCAGTGGAATCCCACTCTTGAGTGATTTATTTCAAGAAGTTTTACTGCAGCAGTTTCGGCTCCAGCCTCCCCTCTTAAAACAAATATATTCGTTAGTAAATAATTTATGTTTACACAAGATGACTTAACCACACAGCGTCTCTAATTGAAAAAAAACGGCATCAGCTACGGTTTGGATTATCTCGCTATAGAACAGAAATAACTGAGAAAAACTATTGCATACCAAAACTAATATTCAATATTGCTCGCTTTACGATTACTACTATGAACAAATGGAGCTGAAAACTCCACTACGTGTAAGATCAATATCATGATAAAACTAGAGTTGTACAACCAAAAAAAAAAAACATGCGGGAGAGACTGTAATATTTGCCACGAATTGCAAAATGCAAATAAGGTTTGACTTGACGTTACATATTCTGTTGTTACTTCCTCACTCGTACGTGTACGTGCTCAATTGAATAAATGTTTATTTAAGACACAAAAATACCACAAGACAGTTTTACATGAGTTCCGACACTCCACCCATATGTAACACTACACAACTTTTCGAAACAGTACATACGAGGGACGCATATTATTACAATTACTAGGTTTTGTGTGCTAAACCAGCGTACGTACTACGTCTTACAGCCTGCACAACACACTATCCCCCCGAAAGTACAACTAAAAAAGGTGGATCATCTGTTAGGTTTTAACTGCCTCTTTTATTTTGCGTTTACATAAGCATCTTGTCTCGTTTTTCTTTCTAATCAAGACTAATAAAAGTTGCACTGATATATATAATCCCAAGTAAATGGATTTCTTTTGGACAGGCTGTATCGTGAATAATAATCAGGTCTGTCAACAGTAAATCAAGTTGCTATATTATGAACTCGAGGGGAGGTATGGATTTGTTCTAGAACTAAAGGATTTATGAATGAAATCACGTTTATATTTTTCCATAGATCGTAAGATCACAAGATCTGCTGTGGCGGAATCATAATGATAGCAATTAAATAAGACGAATGGGACTGATGATATGAGTGTAAGAAACCAGGGCAGGATAAAGATATGACTGCATAAAATTAAGCACGTATTTGCTTGTGCTCCGAAAGTGTTGGAGTACACTAGTGCAATTCATTTATCGAATCAAGTGAAATAAAATTTTGCATTTCATTTTTGTTTTATGTGTACCAGTATAAATCACGGACTTTGATTTAACTGTACCAAAACAGCAATGAACTAATTTGTTTTTATTTATGTCTCGTATGAGTTTAATCGCTTCACGTATTTGTAATTGGAATTTCACTGTCGCATATACCTGCTTGTTTTCACGAGGTTGTAGTTTCAGTTTTACAAGTTAATTTAGCAAGCTCCTTATCTATGCACGCATAAGTTACTTTTATGTGCGAATGTTAGCTCACAACAGTTCTGCATGCTTGATGTACATTTGTGTCTCTCATATTTTTAGTTAAGTTGTTGACTTGAGGCGCAATACATATCATTGGCTTGGCAGGTATATTTCTGGTAAAAAATAGTGTTGATGCAGTTGATACCTGACTCAACGGGATGAATACGCGAATGCTTCGAACTTTAATGGCCGGACCACCTACAGAAATTATATATTACAGCACATTAAGATGTACAGATTAGAATATAAAAGTCGTCCGTCTTCCTTTCTTCTTTTCATGAAACTCACAGAAGTATTTTCCTAAGGACGATGATGAATTGCTAGCGAGCCATCTCTTGTATTCCTGTTGATATGGCTTTGCATGAAATACATGTTCGGTTTCAGCATCATAATTTTTCTTGTAGACATATATATTCAGTTATTATCGCTAATAGATTTAAGGTGAGGACGATTTGGACTGTCACATGCATACCGATGTTCAGGACTAGTTATTAGTAAAAACAAAACCCAGTTTTATGAATTTATATAACGTAGAATTAGTGACATGCTTACAGAGATCCACAACTGCATTGCATAAATTACGTCTATTTTGCTACCTTAAAAATATTTACAAAATGTTTGTGTCCTAATTATTAAGTAAGGTTCCCTGATGAGATCTCAATATTTCTTTGCTCCTTACTGTTCTAAAGTTAGTAATACAATTTTTATCTGATTCTATGTGAATGAATTCGTCTTGTTAGAATTTGGCATTAACCGCGGGACGTCAAGAATAACTTTAATAAATTGTAAACGCCGCGGTTCCCCTCAAAATAAATAGTATCAAGGTCTCACCATCGTCATATAATTCGTGCCTGGACACACGCAATAATTATCTTCAATAGTTTTGACGTTCGGGCAAACGATGTGACATGTGGACTCTTTCAATATGCAAACTCATTGAAGTGACAATTTAATGAAAACCCAACTAGTGGTGAGCGCCTTATAAAAAAGAAATAGTGATCACAGTTCACGTCAACTTGTATAGCATAATAGCATCTCTTGTAATCTCCCATCGTTATATTGCTAAAAGATGAAACATTGTTAGGGGAATCGAAATTCATAACTATAACTCCCGGGAAATACTTTTTTTAGTAGGTCTCACCGAAGCAGTCTCATAACATTTTGTAAGGAAGACAAACAGCTAAAGAATTCAGCAAAGTATTATTTGTTCGTGTACTACTACGCATAATACAGTCCAAGTCCCTAGTGAAGAAATGTATATTTACTGCTTGGTTAAGTCATTTAAACAGTACTTTTGTTCACATTGGCTTAACATGCATACTACTAGAACAGAAGTAGGCTCATATCATTTCCACCAAGCATCGTGAGTATGCACACTCTCATCTTCTTACTCTATATCTCTCTCTAAATTTTCTCTTTCCTTCCAAGTTTTCTCTTTGTACGCTTATTACGTTAGGTTGATAAATACATTATTATTAAAAGCTGGAAAAATAGGAGCAGGAGAAAAGACGTAAAAGATTGAAAAGAAAACTAAGAGTGCTTAAATAAGCATATTATTACAAGATGAAAAGTGGAAAACTGGCACCCTTTATTAGCTTACGTTACGCTAGATAACTTTTTACAACAAAGCTTCTCAGCAGCATAGAAAGATGGAAATTCTCCTATGGTTTTTGGTTTTCCTCTTTTCTCTTTTAAAAAATATATAAAACCCCGATATAATGGCCATAATACCCTATTCATAATGTTTTTATACAGTAGTGGGGTCGAGGAGAGTCGCAATAAAAACACCAGCTATCCGCCATAGGTAATACATTGAAAGCTCGTAAGGAACAGTTAATGCACTAAAAAATTTCACGCGCCGCCACCAAAATTAACTTCCCCTCGTGTTCGAAGCCTCTCTCCTCATTCTCTCTCTCTTTACTCCATTTCACACTTTTCCAGTTTTCACTCTACATCCATTTATAACGTAGCCTATTAAAAAGAATACGAAAAGTAAGAGAGGCGCTCTGTGAAATGAATAGATTTAGTTAGGGTTGTTGCTGATGCTGCTGTTGGCTGTTGGAGAAGCATAGCGTACACTTTCGTACCATGTGGCTCTTTTTTTTCTCGTCATGGAATTGGATGTTATATACTTTTTAGTGCTTATAATATACAAAGTTAAGAGTGTAGAGTGGATGATGCGTAGTAAAAAAGAGAAGAGTCAAAAAAGGAGTTTGTTATCGGAATAATATGCAACTTTATGAATAGAAAAAAGAATCTGATACGCTCTCTTATTGCTCATCGTGATCATCATCATCATCAACGACCACACTACTACCACCACCATATCGTCATAGCATCCTCAAACCTCGATTTTTTCCACCATCAACTCTCATACATTTCATACATATTGGATAATTCAAATGGGTGTTCTCTTTTGCTGCACAGTCAAGCCTTGTCCCTTTATTGTGGCTGTTGCGTAAAATGCATGGCAGGAAGAAGGGGAATCAAGAAGACGATGATGTTGATGATGACGATGTCGTTACAAAATTTTACACGGTAGGTAGAATTGGAAAATAAATGGGAAAGGTAAAATGTGCTGACGATGATCTTGATGGTCGTGTGGCATTAGTGGGAATGGTGGTTCGTGGCTATTAAAAATGAGTAAAAAGGTAGACACTAGTCCAAACATTGCTCCCTCGACTGACTATGTTCTTTTTGCGCAAATATCATAAATATATTCATTAACTGTAGCAAAGCCCAAACCGGACTGTTTCTCTAGAATTATAATGGGAAACGTATGCATTGTCGAACGGGAACACACATAAAAATGGCTACTTCTAGTAACAGATAATTATTATTTCGATTATGCATTTTGATTTTATATAGTCGATTTCGTATGCTTCCCCGAGGTTCACACACTGTTCGGTATAATGGGTTTCGTTTTCAGTGTTGTTTCTCCTCCTAATTGCATGTTCAGTTCTGTGGGACTAGGCTTAATTTTTGTCTCCAAATGCAAACACACGGTTGGATGGATATGTTCAAAATATACAAGTTACGGACAAACATGGAACGGCTGTATTTGCCAGTCTTTCATCGCACGATATTCAGATGAATTTAACACATACCTGTTATACTTTTATACATCCAATGAAAGCTTGAAGTATTGAGAGATGAAATGAAATAATAAATTTTGAAGAAAATTGGAATCATGATCGACTTGGGAGACCAGACGGAAATAACGGGAAAACATTTAATGCAATAGCTCATGATACTTTTATCCGCAAAATTTGTACACTTGTTTATGTTGCTATAGAAACGATCATAGAGTAGCCTATAGCTATGAGAACATAGTGACATATTGTATTTTGTGTCAATTTTTGTAGGTTGTACGGTAAAAGCCACGAACTTAGTTATCTTCTGCAAAATTGAAAAAAGGCTTAAATTTTAACTCTTCCACCTGTGCTTAGTACAAACGTGCTGTGTGCATCGTTCATAACGAAGGACACGTTAAGGCTGTTGGGGCTGGTACTCTCATACTTCCTTTTTGCAGTATGTGGCATGTCGAAAATTACTAAGTTTTAACTCCAGATGTGGCACTTAATTCCCTCTGCGTTCCTAAATCCCGAAAATCCTTTAACATTGCTCTACTTCTGCAGCGAGCAAGAAGAGGGAAGACAGATTGAAACAAAAAGTAGTAATTTTCTTGAGTCTCAAGACTTCAAAGGGAAGGAAATGAATTATTGAAACATTTGTCTATCAACGTCTTACAACGTTAAAGCATATAATAGCTATTCACTTCAGCCAACCGTTTTCTTCATACACTTCCCATCCATCCATTCGCGTTCACTTTCTTGCGCTGCTAAATGTCTTCACGATTATTACTTTCCTATTCGGAATAATAAAAAGTTCGTCCCTGAATTTCATCATGCAAAAATCCAGGGAACCCTCTTTTTTTCAAAATGAATTGCGAGCTTATTCGTTCGTGCATGCCAAAACCTACAGAGTTTAGTACTTATTGGCTCTGTCAATTCTCTTGAAAAAAATGATGGTTACACAGTTCTGGTTGTTGTTGTAGTCACAGTCATCACCGGTTCCTAATAATTTTTACATGAATGTTCTGCCGTATGTGTTTCATGTTTTTCCGTGTGTTCATGTCTTACCCTTTGTATCTGTGCTGTTCTTTTATTTTACGAGCTAAACAGCTAGTGACTAATAACGCTTCTGCCCGTGTCTGGATACTCTCACATTGGCCAGAAAGTAATTATTGAAATTAACGCTTCATAATGTATAATACCGATACCCGTCATCAACAGCATTACCGCATACACCCTCCTTTCTCTGCAATATTAATGTGGGATTGTGTCCCAACTCCCAACCAATTTATACCTATACCTAGCAGGTGGTGATGTTTCGTACATTGTTTGCATGTGTTTATGCCTGTAGACCTTTTCATCTCATGTCGTGTGACTACCAACGCCAATAAAATCATGCTGAATAGCACACCGTTTCTAGACGGCAGTAAAACGAGTAGCGAAAGATTGTTTTAACTTTTTTTTGCTTCAGCTCTTTTTTTTTTCATTTTCTATAAGGGGCTTTTGGAATCATGCCTACAGGGAAATCAACAGCGAACAAGGCTGTTACGGTTATTAGTTTTTAGCAGTAAGAGAGGTAGAGTATTTGGATAAGTGGTATGCATGATCATAATGAACGCTACATTATATTTTATTCTCGTCGGCGGTGGCATTCCAAGGGTCGATCCGGGTCGGTAGATCTAGCAAACTACATACATTATATACTGCTAAAATTCAAAGGAAAATTGCTACAAGAGAAAATGCTTATTACTATGATGACTACAAGAACATTTTTGCTCAACCTATCAGCAATGAATATCTCCCTTCTGAAAATTTCAGTGAAACGAATTTCCTCTGGTTTGGTTTTCGTTAACATTCGCGTTTGCAGCTCAGGTCTTGAGTTTCAAGAGAAAAAAAAAGTAATTTGGATGGCCATGTTGTTTCCTTTAACTTGGAGCTCTAACTTCTTTATATCATGCTTGCTGACTATTTACTCGTCTTGTCATTTCGTTCAGTCATTCATATTAAACAGGGCATTTGAGCCATACTACTTCTCCTGCTCTTCTATCGCCATCGTAATTCCACCATTAAAAATTGTTAATTGACTGGTTGATGTGCGCTCTGAAAGAGTGTAAAAGGAGAGTTTGTCTAGTTATGACTGTCGTGTTTATGCGCTTTCTTAGTTTTAATAACTTTACTGCTACACACTTTCTGCATGTTCGAAAGCAAGTAAGTGTTCTACTTGAAACCGATATGTTCCGAAACGCAATATGTAACTTTCACGTGTCTTTTTTCGACTTGACTGTGAACTTTTTTTTTGTCTTAACAGTACTGCTTTCAGGAGCAAATAATGCAATTACAGACCATTTTCTGTTCTGAAAGTCTTGTGGAAATATGTAGTTGCGCATGGCTATTGCAAAGGTGCTGAAGAGGACAAAAAGGATAGTGTTAGCTACTTTTAAAAGTAGTTATATGCATAATTACTTGGACATGCAAATGTATCGGATAAGTGATGTATAATGAGGTGGAAAAGTGTTTATGTGACTATGTGCATGACAGAGATATCTGCTTGTTCGCGGCTCAGTCTAAAAGGTGACTGATGTTACATTATGTCGAATAATAATATAACAATGATAAAATAGTCGTTCGTCATCATGATTCTCTTTTGCTCCTTCTGATGATGAAACAGTTTGCTCATTATTGAAATTACTCTTTTCTCATTCTTTAAGCAGTTTACCTATTACCAACTAGTCAAGTTGATGTCAGACGTTCTCTTTTTTTCTGTTCGAGATATATTTTCTTCCATTCAACTGCTCTTATAATTGCATCGCATGTCATGGCGCTAAACAATATTACTATTATTACGAGCATCTCAACAGTCTACACACTGGCTAGGTTGCAGAAGGGCTGACTTCGGTTGAAAATCTAGTATACATATTTTGCTTCTGTTCCGAACAAAAGTTGATGTTGCGTTTTGTGCTTCAATTCAAACAGGCAATCGCTCTGTTAAATTTTTTTTAAATAAAAAGGGCTTGTATTATCATCAGCATCATTTACAAAAAAAAATATTCACACACAAAACCGCAGTACAAATAGATGCATTATTGTTTTAAAAAAATGTATTCGTGGGGCATGTTTGAAAGTTAAAAAATACAAAATTGTGTGCATGTACAGAACTAATGTTCCTTTTCGCTTTTGCACGAATAATATGTAGCAATACAATTGTGTCGATTTAATGAAAAATTCATCTGAAGACAGGTGTACATTCAACGAGTAATCATATTGAAAACTATATCTTTTTGAGTGGCTGAATTCTGTGGAAAACTGCGTATTCATTTTATATTCAATTTTTCACGACATGATATGTTGCTACCGAAATGTTATTTCGCTGGCTGAGATGATAATCACTCAAGAGCAAGTTTATGTAGTGGTAGTGGTGTGCTACCGTGAACTGGGAAACATGCCAATATTAATTGTGAACCACTACTATTCATTTTTCACGAATGCATGTGATCCGATCATCGTCTTCATTAAAGTAATATCAAAGAACATTAACTCTGCAATTTAGAAAAACTGTTTAAATGGCTTCAAGGGTCGATGCGACAAGGCTATCACTATCAGTAGTGAGAATACAACAAGTCGACATGCATTTCTCTCTTCTTTTCTTCTAGACACACTGCAATTCACAGAAAGTAATGTGCAAAGTTAATAGTTTCATGTTCTTTTTAACATAAAAGCTGTTGAAGGTACAGGGAAGATGGACAGATGAAATGAAATTTGTTTTTGCTTTTAACCACCTTTTTCGCCCAACTTGTCAATCATTTTTTTGCGGGTGCTTCTTTCAGTTGCTTGTTTTGCACAATTCTTGCTTGATTTGAAAATAGAGTGTCTGATGTCTGCTACTTCTTTTTTTTAATGCTGGTTTTGATGATACCTTTACTTCAATTAAATATATAAAAAAATATTTTGGCATTTTTAAAATGTGAAATGGATTAAAAATTTGAGAGCGAGTGTGAACAGCTGCTCCTGCTGCGTTTAGTTGTAACTTGCGCAAATGACAAACAGTAACTAAGAAATGTATGACCTTTTTTGTGTTACATATATTCGATACATAGTGGGTCATACTAGGTCAATGTAAATCTTAGGAATTAATTTCACTGACTAACTTATTATTGCTGTGTATCATGTTTCACTTATTAGCTACCATGAACTGAAGTCTTTTTAGTTTTCAAGCTTTCATTTCTCATTGCCAATTGCCACCCAATAAAATACAAGTGCTTAGCTGAAGTGTTTTATTATAATAGATTTGGAGGGTTAAATAATAGTGTCGATTTAGGATAAATTC
Organism: Akabosia matsudoensis; assembly: GCA_019593645.1. Lineage (NCBI taxonomy): Eukaryota > Metazoa > Arthropoda > Collembola > Entomobryomorpha > Paronellidae > Akabosia > Akabosia matsudoensis. The sequence continues at coordinate 29,156 of VICI01000344.1, read as the reverse complement.
CATGAATCATTTGCCGTACAATTTATTTAACAATGCCCAATCGCAATTTACCCTTCGTTAAACTGTAATTTAAGTATTTTGCTCCGGAGTCTTATATAACGTATACTAACCTGTTTAATTGGCGCAGCCATTGTGTAATGTTTGTTTAAAATAAGTACATAATATTTTAGTCCAAGCCTTATATTAAAAGGAAACACAATATTCAACTTGTCGTTTTTCGGTACTTCTTGCAATTTTTCTGCAAAAACTTCAGTTCTCTTCTCAGATACCTGTTCTTGATTTTCATGTATTAAAGCTGTCCATCAGAATGAACTTGACGAGGAGAACCAAGTAAAATGAAAGCGTTAATTACAAGTTATGATTACCTGCTGTTTTTTCTTGAGAACTAAGTGGAACTGCTTTTAGATGCATTCAGCATCAACCATAAGTTGGATTGATTAATGTGTGTGCATACAGGCTTTTCATACCTGTTAAATGCTCCTTTAAATGCGTACATTTTTTGCTGCGAGGCCAAACAGTAGCTGAGCTCATACGAACTATATGTCATGCTATGAAAGACGATAAAAACGTGAGTTGATAGATATTTAATTAAATGTAATTGTAGTGTATACACATAATACAAACACAATAAAAACCAGATATGGAAGTTTTTCAGGTTTATTGTTAGCATCCATTTTATTATGACTTGCAGAAGATTTTAAGCAAACAATTTTAGATCCGTCATCGTCATCATAAATATCAAAATGATTAACGCTAAACCAAAAGCACTTAGAAGAGAAGAATATCTGATTGCAACTAAATAGCAGGTATTGTATTACGATACATGGGCTATGGCTGAATAAAAATCATCAATTTTCCATTCGTGTGAGAAGGGAAATAACAAATGCAGAAACCAACAAAAGACAACAAGAAAGATTGACGTATTTGAAAATATCTTATTTTGAAGTGATGATTATTACTTTTGGTTGTCATATCAGACATGCACTAAACTAGCGTGTGGTTATTTTTTCACTGGGAAGAGCATGTGAATTAGCAAGTTAAAAAGCCGATTGTAAAATGGTGTAGCTTTCTTTGAAGGTCACTTTTCAATGGTATTTATGTTTGCAGAGACACGTTGAAACAAAGGCCGGTTAATTATACCTGTACGTTGAGGTGACAAGTCCCATAATAAAGGTCTAATTAAACAAAAAGATTTTATGTTCAGATCATTCTAAATACCATTGTTTCAACCAACTTCACCCGAGCTTCTTCTTGGTTGAGCTTAGTACTTTATTATTTTAGCGTTTTTAATGATGATGACGCTAAAAGGTCATGTTTTAGTTTGTCTTGTTAAATTAATTAATGTTCTGATGTGTTTTAGTACATTACTTCTATAAACTGGGATTTCATGCGTAGCTATTTTTCGCATATATTACTTGCTTGGTTACATCTGAAGAAGCACAAGTTGAGCTATGCATATTTCCATACCCACGACGGACAGGGAAATGCACGTACTTTCAGCTTATAGCCTTTTCTCGTCTGGCAATGTTCTGTCAGTCACGTGCACAACTATTAATTTCACGAAATTGAAGAAAAGAAACATATTCACAGCTACTGACCATATAGTCCTAAATTGAAGGATAAGCACTATCATAATAAGAGCTGCCACAATAATGATATGCCTCATAGTTACTATCGTACTCTAACCATATACTTTTCTATATTGCTTTATCGTCTCAAAACATCAGGGAAACTTGTTCATTTACACATTCTGACTAATATTACATAAGCGTATGCATGTACATTTTACAATTTACGATACGATGACGTTCGAAAAAACTACCCGTTTGGGCATGAGAAAGGAACCTGCTGCAAAATATGGCAGTGGAAATCCTTTGTTAATGGTATATCCTTCTAGAATCTAAAAGGTGCACCAGAAACAAAAAATACTAACATGCACATTGCAAGTAGCCATCACTATTAATAACATCAAAGATACGAAAACATTTTGCATGTTGGTAATAAGCCACTGAAAAATTCGCATCGAACCATGTAATTATAACCATTGTAAAAAAAAAAACAAAAAAATAAGGATGAGTACACTAAAAAAACATTAAACGTTTTCCTTAAAGTCTTCTTGATTATAGTTAGATTGTATGTTTTTTTTAAAGCTTATACTATATAAAAGTCTTCTTCTGCTACTGTGCGCTGATTATAATAGCCAGGTTCTCGGATTTCGCAACGATGATACTTTAAGAAAATGAATTTGGAAACTGCAGTTGAACACGAAATCATTAAAAAATATATCTAATAAAAGGATTAGAGTCGGTGAGCTGGTCACAACGTCTGCTTGTATGATGGTGTTGAAGAAACATGACATGCAAACAATCCATTTAGATGTAAATATTACGTGGCACTGTGGCAGTAACCATTACAAGGACTTTGAACATGGAGGTGTAGGTACTTTTTTTTGCATTGTCCAGATTTATTCGGATGCATGCATGTAAATTAAGAGATGGTCCATGTAACTACTTATATCACTAACTTTGTTTAAGTTTATCCGCCATGGTCCATATGAAAAGCATAAGGCTATTGTGTGTACTGATTGTTGGCTGTTTTAGATCATTATTCATTATAAATTTTGAACAAGGAAAAGTGTAGTACATTGCAGCGCTATTATTGTTATTTTTTCTCGCGATATTATTATGATTAGACTCGTAGATTGTTTTTTGTGAAAAACATTAAAACAAAATGCTGTTTGTTCTCTCTTTCATTTAATTCATTAGCGTAATTCTTTATTTTTCTCTTTTCTTTGGTTACTAGGTCAGCCACGGTTGTACTGTTTTTGCTTCCCATGTTTAAGAAATTAATAGTAGCATGTTTTTTGTCACGAAATAACATATAAGATACGCCATTTATGCCGTTGGGATCATGACTCATGCGAAATTGCAAGGAGCATCATGACTTTTATTGCCCTCAAAATGATTTTAATCAGGATACACATGTACTGAAGGAAAAGGGATTTGCAATATGAATGCCTGCCTCAGCGATAACTTTTATGGCTGTCAGCAAAGCATACTACTTTAGCAAGCGAAGAATCTCGCCATATTTAATGATCACAGAGGACTTGTCTAGAAATAGATTATTTGAAGGCAATTCGAATAAATTACTGCGATATCACGCCACGACGCGCACATTCGCTAATTTGCGATAATCGTCACCCGTATATCAGCTAATAAAATGTATTTTGCATATTTTAGCAAAGGTTGCATGTAAGCTTGACAAAATTCAAGTCGTCAGGTCTACATGCGTGCAAAAAGGTTTTCTGGGGCGCTAACTGCGGGTGCCAAAACTATGTCATTGCAAAGAAGCCGTTTTTGAAGCAAACTCATCAATACGTGTTAAGGCAGAGTAAAGTTGTTGTATGGCTTCTCTGATTCTGAAATAAAGTAAAATATCTCTTTTCTACAAACAAAAACACGCTACCTGAAACTCCAATATCGTTTATCACGTTATTAACTAAAGAGAACATTAAAAATGTCCTTTAGCAAAAACATTCATGCGAATGCCCTGTTATTTTGTGTTGTAAGCATGAATGTACTCATTAAAGCTGCACATAATAGAACATGCGAGAAAAAAAGTAATTAGAGAAAATATGGTTGAATAGAAACTAATAGCACGAAAGAGGAACAATGCCGACATGTCACATATCCTATCGACATCACATATTTGGTCTGTAATTTGACAAAACGACAGTATATAAAGTACATGAAAAACCGTTTTGATTACGGTTACAGTTAGCAAGTTGTGCTGCATTTATAAAGTTTGTTCGTGACGAATACAAAGTTAAACATTACATTAGCCAGATTAATGATCAATTACATTTTCCTACTTTCATTAGCTTTCAGTAAATGCCTACGACCTTTTGGTTTTAAGAGTAGTATGTATCATTCTTAAGTAAAATAACCTTTAAAGCTTTGTTATTTTATCCGAATTGATAAATTTGCACTGCATGAAATTTTTTTAACTGGTTTGATGGAAAAGAAAGCTCAAAATAGTGAATTTTCTTTTTTTATGTGGAAAGGCTGCGTTCACGTAATAAGAATAAGATGAGCACACGAAATAAGTATTTAATATTCTGATCCAACCACTTATAAATAGTGTTTCACGAAAGTTTCATTCATCATTTACAAATGCGGACAAACCGGATTTTAAAATTAAGCGAGAATCTCCTCGTGGAAGTAATATCTTCTCCCCTTGTTTTCTACATATTTATGATTCGCTGACCCGACACCATCATCATAATTAAGTTAAGTATATACCGATGAACTCTGATATTCAATTAAAACATAATAACTATCATCAAGCTTAGTCTAATCAATTGTAAAAACCAAACTGAGAAAGAGGGCCAGACAAAAGAGAGAAAAAACTGCCTCTTATTGTTTTGGGAATAGTAACAGTAGCTCAAGGTATTAGCAGACGGAAAGAAATACGAATTGCATCCAGCAGCAGCCGTCGGCCTTTTAGTGCTAACGATCACTTTGGGATTCACGCTGAAAATGATTCACATCAAGCTATTATTCTCATCTATAATTGAAACATCCCCCCTTGCACATTTGCACTGTCTTTATGTTTCACTCATACTAGCTTCTCCATTCTGGCGTAATGTAGAAAGAGTTCAAATTAAAGCTCTTAATATTGAATAACTTTGTCAGTCCAGTAATACTCCATGGATACCGACATCGAAGAAAGTCAAGCTATCTACGCCATCCATGTTTTACCAAGACAACACGACTTTGAGTCTGAAGTCTTAATGGAATACAAAAATTCATAACTGGAATAAAACTCTTTTTGCAATTTAAGAGTTTATAAGACTTAATGTTTCTATTGAATTGAATATAAGGCAAACATACATATTTGCAAATGTTGCAGCAATATGACAGCAAATGGAATAGGCAAAACAAGAAAAATCCTTGTGGAAGTATGAATAGGGGGCTTATGTTTTAGCTGCCACTTTGCCTTTATATAAAAAAAATGATGGGCTTTAATGGGGGTGCGAAATGCATTATTCACTCTCTTAAAAGAGAGGAAAAGGAGACCGTAGGTCACACAGTTTGAAATGGGGTTATAATGGAATAAGTGCATTAAGAGACTCGGGAAGGATGTGGAGTCATTGTTTGACGGTGGGAAACCAAACTGACACGAGTCACTGACTGTTGTGACGCGAAAGACGAGGAAAAGACGGCTGGTGGAGGGGCATAAGAAGTTAAACCTATATAACCGTAACCATTATATGGTCGTCTTTGAGAATGAATGGCGATAAAATAGTTTTCGGGCAGTGAGTAGTGATATGTTAAACTGTTATGGAACTGTTGTAACAGCAAAGCTCGGAAAAAGAGTATACATTTTGTGTACCACTGTTGCATTTAAGCTTGTTATGTAGAACGGATAAAATGAACATCCCGTCTATTCTTCTTCTCAATATTTTGGTCCTGTTTAGGGATCTTTACTTGCGAGGGCGAACAAAAAGTGATTCGACCGCAGCCCCGAGACTTTTCTTCAGACTGAGTAAACTGTTATGGATAATGGATATGGATAGTGTGGTCCCATGAATAATGTCCAGTGATTTTGAGAAGTCAGAGGATTTTGCTTTGTCCATTCTTTTTATTTCTCTTTTCTTCCCCTGCTTCCTTCTTCCCGAAAATCCGTCTTTTCACTTGATACCATTATCGTTTTCTCAACAGCTTGCTCTGTGTGACTTTGACTTGGACCGAGACGTGGCATGTTTTAGTGACGGATTGAAAAGATAGGTCGTTTTGTTTGCTTAGAATCAGAAACAGACGGAATGGCAGAGTTGAAAATTGATAAGAACGCTTTTGTCGTGACTCCATGGAAATGTGTAAATGATGTTGGTAGATATGTCTCAGGATTTGAACCGACCGCAGTCAACTGGCAACGAATAATAAATGTTGAAATGGCAAACGATGAAATTATTATAATTCTTGTTTATGTTTGCAGATATTCTATGGACATGAATGGTAGCAGACGAAAGAACGCAACCCGGGAGACTACCAGCACCTTGAAAGCGTGGCTCGCAGAGCACAGAAAAAACCCATACCCAACCAAAGGAGAAAAGATCATGTTGGCAATTATCACCAAAATGACGCTAACACAAGTTTCCACCTGGTTTGCCAACGCCAGGAGACGACTCAAGAAAGAAAATAAAATGACTTTGGGAGCCAAGAAATCGTCCGGATGATGACGACGATGATGTAAATATATCAGACGATGAGGATGATAGACCGGTCAAAAATGATAAAGGTAGGAGAGACACATCAACCATACCTACCTACCTACACATGTGCTTATGAAACATTGCAGTATCAAAATATTATTGCGCAACCTTTTTAGGGGAAAATCATTCTCCTTAAAAACGACAACTTTTTATTACACAATTTCTACATGTTGAATACTACTACAATTCGTTTGTTAGATGAAAAAAAAATATATCGGGGGTTGATAGTAAACATGAGTGCATTTAGTTTCATCACACTCAAAAACATTTTTTATGTTATTGGACAGGAGAAAAGCAAAACGAAATAAAAAGTTTTTTTCATTCTTCTCTCTTTCGTTTATGCTTTTGCACATTTTTGGCATTGAAAAGGTTGATAACAAGGAGCGTAAAGATTTTTACGACTCTTTCAAATTGGCGAGCCTTTCTCCTCCTTTTCATTTCCAGATTATGAACAGCAATTAAATAGGTAGCGAGTTGTGTAGCATCTAAACTCTCATCTCTTCAGATTCCCTCTTTCAGCCCACTACTTACAACACTGTAGGTTTTACATTAGCTAATAATGGTTTACAAAAAAAACAACTTCCTTCATTCCCGATTTTTCATTCATTTTTTTATCGAATCATTCTCGTAGTCAGTTGATGCAAAAAAATGTTTTTGTAGTAATAAACGTAATCTTTTTACTTGCCTGTATACTACCAATAGATAAAGTATTGCAACATATTTTCTATATTTATTATTCATGTCTGTTGGCGCTATTCTTTTAGTAACAACATGGAACTCATTTTCTGATATCAATTTCTTATACATACCTTCTCTCATCTATCTGGATGTTCCCACTGTTGTATCAATCAGCAAAGTGGTTCAAGTTCTGAATGAATAAGGAGGAGCGGAGCATGGTTTCGTATTTGATATCAGGATCTGCAGTCTTCGCCATAAACTACAATGTAAAACTGAAATAGAGAAGCAGGTGCTGGACTTACCAGTTGCTTGCTACACACAATCCTGATTGTAGGCGATCATGTCAAGTGAGCTGGATTAGATCTGATTCTCCCACTTCATTTTTCTAAATCGCAGCTCATTCGTCGAGTCAATGTTAGAAATACGTCAATGCCTCGAACTTCATTATGTCTTACATGATTTATGATTACTCAGAAAAAAACAATATGTTTGCTACTACCACTTCACGCTATAAATTAAAAGGTTAGCTGATAGGTGCTTTAATGAAATGCATGAGAAATCTTATTTTTTTGGTTTGATTTTTATTAGCATCTCGAAAACATGGCTGTCGCTGTTTCTTTGAAAGGCGGACTCAATTTTTTTGTTAGCTTTAGTACATGATACTAATTTTCGTATTCCTCCCCACTCAGTTCCCCAGTGATTATATATTTTTTTATAGTTCGCTGTTCAGGAGTGGCTATATTGCGTAGCTGCAGGAAAAACGTATAGCCACACCAGATGAAAATACAAGATAGTATGTACCACTTTAAGAAAAATTACTGCTACGAGGAGTATTTATTATTAAGTTTTCTTGAGCACCAGCTGGTAAAAAGTTTGAATGGAGAGAATAAAAATGTTTCTGCAGACACATTAATGTGGTGCAAATGAAGACGAAGAAAATATGACAGAGACGAGAGCGAAAAGCGTACCTCTCTCTGCTGGCCGTACACCTATTAGTAGCAACAAAGAGAAGAACAAGCCTTCAATAAAAACATTTTTATGGCATTTTTTAGGAGGATCATTACACCAAAGGAAAAGCTTTGAACACTTTGACTACTATCAGGAAAATGTATTAAACAAAACAAAAAGTACATAAAACTATTATGAAACGGGTGGTATTTCATAGCCACTTTCTTTACATATTTTTTTTTTTTTGTTTTGTTTGCTCAAGTCCGAGTAAAATAACAGGTAGTCTAAAAAGAAACTTCGAGAGCAATCTGTTAAATGTCGCACTGTTTTACTGTGAGTTTTTTTTTGGTCAAAAGTTTAATGCTTGCCTATGCTGTATACTACAAGAGGCATACTGTGAGAACCCATTACTCTTGAATGCGTGTGGCAATGCTAATGACAAATAGTTCGGTATTTTTTGTATTCTGGGAAAGACGCTATAGAGAGTCATGTCACAACAGTGAAAATTGCAACATGTAAATTAATGAGATGAATTTTCCAACAAGTTCACCTGGTGTTCTTCTTTTTCCTCCTGATAACAAATGGGTTTCACACTAAACAAGTGTATTTTTTTTATATTTATCCAGATAACGAAAGGCTCACTAGCAGTACAAATAGTCATCATGTCCACGGGAAGTCCTCACCTACCGAGTCAAGTTGTAGTGACGTGAGTAAAGAAGAAGCATCGACACCTAATCAGAAGCCTCGAATCTGGTCTGTAGCTGATTTGGCTGGGAGCGGTTCCGGTGGCGGTAGCGGTAGTCACAGCGTGTGGTGATCGAGGTGAACCAGGTGGTATTATTAGCAGTCATCCCCATCACCCTCTCCTTGCTCACCCTCATCTTCTCAACCTCCATCAGCACAATCTCCACCACAGCAGTAATCACCACCATCATCATAGTAGTGGCAGTACTAGTAGTGCGAGTAGTAGTGGCAGTGCTGGCAGTGGAGGTGGATCAGGACCTCCTCCAGGTTCTGCGGCCGCTGCTGCAGCAGCAGCGGCTGCCGCGGCGGCAGCCTTTCTCCACAACCCTCACTTAAGAAACAATAACAGCCACCACCTCCCTCATCATCTACAACAGCTTCATCACGCCGCAAGCAGCAATCATCATCACCCAGCTAACAGTTTACCTGGCTCTGCCTTTAGTCCTTTAAGCAGATCCGCGTCATCACATTCCGAAGCAATTTATCGAGGGCTTTATCCTCTCCCCCATCCGGCAGCTTACCATTCATCCGCTGCAGACAATCCGTAGTAGCAGCATCTGCTGAACATTTTAATTACTTAGATCCTATATTCCTAACGCCCCGTTGAATATCCGACTATACAGGTACATATGCATATTAACAACAGACAATTTAATTTGGTAGCATCAAAGATTTTAATTTTTTTTAAATAGCCACCAGCCACAAAGAGGTAAAGTTAAGGTACGTGTTAGAAGGACTTAACGATTTATATAGATATTTTAACCAGTACTTAGCTACTTAGTCTAAGTCAGCAATTATAAGTAAAATAGGTATAAGATCAAAGATAAAACACTTAATCATTACGCAGTGAGTGGATTCGATGTAGCAGGTATTATTTGAGAACAGAAAATATTGGCATTTGAAAGTTATTTCGGAAACGAAAGATATTGCGCCCGATCCGATTGTATTCAATAACAAAAATGCTATCACTATATTTTTTCTCGAAATCACTTCTTTACAATACCGGTTTTAATCTTTTCGTACAATTAGTACTTAGTTGGTGGTGGTGGTGGTCGTAGTCATCGCAGGTTAAAAAGAATATTAGATTTCATTGTAAGCCCGAGTATTCAAAACTATGGACAAAAGCGGCTAGATACATGCAGCTTGATCAAGTAGGTGCAAATGGTAAACTTCAAAACTCATCTTTCGCTCCATTTAAAAATCTCTTCAACCACTTCTTCCATTCAAACATCAGCGTATCCCTTCAATAAAGCAAAAGTCAGCCAATTCTGTAACTTTTATTTTTACATTATCAGAAAGAATAAACCTAAGCCAAACAGCCAAAGTAGGTATTGCAATAATAGGAAGTGTCACTACCTTTCAGTGTAAGGATTTCTAAATTGACGTTGATTTGCCCTTACAAAGAGCAGTTTTATTTTGGAGAAATGGCAACCTGGCGAAAATAGTTTTTAAAAGCATTTTATTCGTAATAATAATAATCAATTTCTATTCAGCGACTTTCTACAGCGAGAGTTTACAAAGCGTCAAGTTTATGAAGCTATGTCTAAGTCAATACAGTAATTTTACCATTGTCTATCCTTTCTATGATTAGTTTATCTTCTAAATTAAAGTATAACTCTCGATTGGACTCTTTATACAAGATAATATTGTTAGGTCAAGTAGGAACATTGTCGATGTCTTACCATACCTGATTTTTATTGAATTCCAAAAGTACATCCTAAGTTTGGGAGGACTTTCTGAATAGGATATAGATCCGTATGACCAAATATTGGTCTATCCAAATCTATTTTATATTCGTATGGTACATAACTAATGAGAATGAGTGGCTATTTAACTTGATTATCGTCATCGCAAGCGTGGACAAACTACGAAAATAAAACTCGAGCAATTATTTTGAGAGAGGACAGAAGTTGAAAGGGGGAATAGAACGATGAATGACGAGACGGTAACAGCAAATGGACCTACTGCTGGCTGAAACTTCTGTTGTGCTGCAGCTCCCATCCAACATCCAAACAGTGAATGATAATAACTATTTAAAAACGTTAATGCGATATTGGTGAGCATTGTGATTTCCGTTCTTTGGCAGTATTAATTATCAATTATATATGTACAGCAATAATAGAATACCGATATTGGAAATAAAAACCAACCCATTTATAATAATATATTTCAACACAACTTGAAAAGCGTTACAGGAGTTTCTTTTACTGCATATCCTATAAAACAACACTTTACATACAACTTAATTAACTACTTCAAGGAACTAGACTTCTCCACCACGCGACGGAAATATTTGATTTGATATTGATTTCAAGTTAACATAGTTTCAAGAACATCACTCACCTGAGTTGTGGTCACCTTTCAAATGAAGTATCATTTTCAAATTCAACATAACCAATACATATACACACCATAGTATATCACTTATATTTACATATGCGTACCATTTCTCTTCATCATTTTTGCGGAACATTCGACCAGTGTAATGAAATATATAAACTAGCACTGTGGCATTCATCTCTAATCACCTGAATCATCATCGTATCATTGGCACTTAGTTGTCATGAGAATATGCTTCCAAAGAGAATATTTCCTTTTTCATCGCAAACTAGGTATCAGATTGTACATGGATTGAATTTTAATCTCATAGGACTGCATAATTCACACACACATAGTTCATCGTTTTCACAGTCTTCATGTAATTTTGATGATTGTTACATCCATCCACCACGTTTTTCATAAATACACACTTGCCATCATCATAATAATCATTACATTAAAAAAACCAGTGCTGCCAGTAGCAACCCAAATCCGAGTATGAAAAAAAAATGTACAAGTTGATAATAGAAACGTCATTCCACCTCCTGGGATCCGTCGCTCTTTGTCTGCCTACTGCCTGGTAAATATCGTATAACAATTTGATACCTTGTCTGGTTGTCTCCTTTTACCATAAAGCTCGTTTCAGTCACAAATTCCTTCACGTCTTCACANTTCCTTCACGTCTTCACACACAACTACAGTAGGATAAGAAAAGATGATAAAAAGCAACTAAAACAAATTTCTTACCTGAGGAATTGCCAATCTTATTACTATGATTATGAACGTGACGCGATTTCCATTGTAGCATTAAAGTACATTAGTGATTAGTGTCTAATACAGTCTCCAATCATGAATTTTTGTTGGAAATGTTATGCACTGCCTGCAAAGACCAAAGCAACTCCATATTTAATTAATTGTAAAAGCAATCAGCTTTTTGCTTTACATCGGCAAGTTGAGCATAAGAAGTTGACAAGTGAACATGAAAAACTTTATTTCAATTTATATGAGAGATTTGCCAGACTTACTCATTGTAAATCTAAAACAACCTGTGTTGTAGACGACTGCTTTTCAAACTCTAGTTGCCTTTTGTTGGAAAAAAAACTTGCTCATCATCAACCAAACAACGTCACTCGCAGTGACTGACATGACATGTTATGAAGATGTGAACATGAATTTTTGCATCGTTATTAGTAGTAGTTTAGCTAAACATGCGGAACGCTACCAGAATAAGATTGTGTGGCTTGTAGCAATTTCTTTTTCGCTCTGACCAAAAATGGAACAGAAACAGGGCAAATGTACCATGTTTGTAGTTGAGTTCAACGAAAGATTTACAGCCGCATGATGTTGTGATCTAAACTAGATTGTAGTGTAGCTACAGGGGACAAGTGCATGTCAACGAACATGCATTTGGTGGAAAACAGACGCATTAAGTTATCTCGAAAAAAAGCCCCAGACGACAAAAACAATACTATTCATCCACAAATTTGGTGTACTGTTTGTTTTGTCATGTTCAAGCATTTACGGCCATGTAGCTCAGAATTCGCAATCCTTCCAAATGCGCTCACTGAGGTCATAATGGATTCTGCCAATCCACTACACTTTTCTCAATCAAGCTATATTGTTTGTTCGGAGAAAGGTTTAAAGGATGCGAACGAAAAATCACACGGTTTCAAAGTATTTTTCTATATTATACATATTTATATTGACAGGCTAACATTTTCTTGAAGAGCTCTCTCATACACTGTTTCATGTGGATCTCCTTTTCAAAATAAATGCAATTCATTTGTATTCTGTACTTTATTGTAGCACCATCCAGTAAACTTAAACATGTGTCAGGTCTGGTCACGCTCGTAAACCTCGTCAAAACAACTGGACACCATTACAGACAGACGAAATGTTTTCTTGGGTCTTACAAAGCGGCATTTGTTTTTTTTTTTAAATTTGCACAATGATTTTGTGCAATCTCGCAAATTAATAAAAAGTCAAGTTCACTATTTACCTACGTCAAATACCTGTCTGCTGTCTGCAAAGGATCAGTTGCTAACACTGACAGACATATGTATTACTGATTTCACACATGAAAAATAATACAATTAGTATGCATATTACTATGGGAAAGCTTTGACTTGTGAGAAGGGTCAAATTGTTCTTTCGAAGGTTGTCGTCTGGCTAGAGGTAGCATTTCGAACGGTCGATTCGAATGGTTAGCTTCCTGTTCTGACTGTACAAAAGTTTGCATGAAGACAGGTTTAGATGCAGTTCGTCCAAACGTAGTAATGTAAGGAATTGCTAATATAATTAAGTAATTCGAGAATGGGTGCATAAAAGAATCTTGAATTTAAAAGTTAAGTCAATATCCGTTTCAACATTGAACTCTGCTCTCCGACCACAGGCAGAGGCATATACAAAATCTCAAAAAGACCATGATTATGGCATTGTGTATTTGTTAGTTCAGGTGCGTGAAAATACTGCTACACACATAATATAGGGTTATCTTAATCGGCTATCCATCGGCTGCTTTGAACCAGATTATGCGGGTAGATCACCACGAATCAAAAACTCTAGAATAAACATATCTCTTTCTCAGTGTTACACCACTAGACATTCTGTCGTCACCGGAGATATTTTTGTGGTTGATTGAATGGAGGACTGATCCACCCCCACAGCATTACGTTAGCTATTTGGGTCCTTCCACGTTACGTTGGAAGGCGGTAAGGCTTAAAATAAAATTAAGTACTGCTAATGACTTCTACACAGAACACAGGTGTTCGCGTCCTTTGATGTTAGGTTTGTTTTGACAATCGGATGCACATTCTTCTAAAATGTGATTTTTTTGAGACAAGGAAAATGGTTACCATTACCGTTTGATAGTCACTCTTGGCGAAAAGTACAAAGATGCATATAAAAATGAAATGCTTTCGAGTACAGAAGCAGTTCATCATTTCAGAGAATTATTTACAAAAAAATTTAAAAAATCAGTCTTCTGTAACCAAGTTTCTTTTTTTCCACAACTCTTCTCATGATTCCAACATCTTCATATATTGTCTTCCCTCCTAATGGGCTGGGAGAGAATTAGGGTGGTCTGCTGAGCCAAGGTGTGCGAGATTACCATACAGAACATAAAGTATCCATTGTCCAATTGTCATGAGTGGCTTCCCAAACATATTAATCATGGCTCATTGTCAAGAAGCCCATTTAAAGGCAAAGGATAGAGGAGAGACGTCTCTTTAATCTTCCTCATCTCTCTTTCTCCTATTCCCATTCTTTCTTCTTCTTTTTCTTACCTATCCTCCTTCTCCACCTCTGGTAATATTCAGCACTTCACTCCATTTCGTTTTCATCTTGCTGCTTTACCTTTCCATCCCACAACTAGCACCTTCCTACCGTGCCATACCTTTTGGGGATTCAAGTTTCAATGTATAAAGTCATCACACACACATAGAATCAACACAAAATGCCCATCAGGAGGATAAACACGCACAAAACCCCGAACAATGAATAAATTTATTAACAATGAAACCTAGCTTATGCATATAGTTACACTATTTAGAATTATTATTATTGTTATTATAATGCATCAATAGCACAATCATTTGGCCGTTCTTTCGCCTCTTCTTATCCAGGTATTGATGTGGTAACAGTTGGCAACGGACAAAAGCCAAAAGCATTTCATTCGCATTCAATTTGAATAACACTATCGACAGTGCAAGTTTTGAAGTCCCAGTTAAAGCCTATTGTAAAGTGGCCTTACCAGAAGATGAAAAGGTTCGTAAGAAGATCTTGGGATTTTGGATTTTAACCAGAAGGTCTTATTAAGCAAACATCAACATTGCCAAACAAGAGAGACAAAGAAATCGTCGTGATCATCGTTTCTGGATCCGGGAACAGCCTACCTTACTCAAACGCCATATTCGCGTCTTATTTAAAACACAATTCCAAAGGTGCTATTGCCATATACGCATAACGCATCCGTTAGTTTTCAACTAACAAAAGTTTGGCTGGTAGATATTTATGCTTTTGAAAAATAAGTGAAAGTAACACGAGCTTACTTTTAGCTCTTTCTTGGAACATTTTCAAAAAGGATAAGATAAGAAAAATTGCAATGAGTGTTTATTTTAACGCTTTATTTCGCAACGTTTCGGCCAATTCTTTAGCCTACTTCAGGGGGCAGTAATAGAAGAAGAAGAAAGATCAATCAATATGTTATTATTGTCTCCTGATGAAGACAGATGAATCGGTCGAAACGTTGCGAAATAAATATTTAAAATAAACACGCTTTACCATTTCTATCTTATCCTTTGAACATGCCGACCAAATGGAACCTGATGATGGATCTTGGAAAATAATTGTTATATTTTGCATTAAAATTTGAAACACTATGTGGGTGCAATTAACCTCTTTGTCTGTGTACATACGTTGATAAACACACGCTCTGTCAGACAAAGAACAGACCAGCGGAAATTGTAACTTTGTCAATGTCTGCCGTATTTAGTTCAACGATAAGCTCTTTTTAAGAGTTAATTCTGATTTTTATCCATTCTTTACAATATTATCCAAAAATTCGTATCTATGAAAGGATGTTTCCGACGGCCGAAAGACGGGATATTAGACAACATTTAAAAGGTTAGGTGTGGAAATGAACATAGCGCTCATTCGTGTTAGATAAAGATAAGAAAGGGTATTCGTGTATCAACACCGTATTGTGCAGTTATGTAACTGTGACTGTTTGCGGGAAGAACGTAAAGCATAAGATATACCTGATCATTACGATGATACAGGCAATGCATCTCTTCTTGAGCTTGTGAGCAATATGCCCATGTCTTGTCGAGGCAACTTATTGACTTTTTTCTTAACTGAACAGTTGCCGGAAACCAGTCTCGATTTATTTTAATAGTTTGAATCAAAAGCTATTGCTAATATTTAATTTAATTCAATAAAACTAAAACGTTTCCACTAAGCATTCGTGGACTTTCCTCCTTTCTCTAATTAAATGCCTTTTTATCTAGGTTCACGTGGGTATACATAGAGAAAAGAACCCATGTCTAATTTATTCTAAGAAAATTCTCTGAGGTCATTTAACGGCTATTTGTTGCATGGAAAAACTGAGTCACACATTAGGAAGATTAATCAAACTAATCTGAATGAGATGATGAACAAACATTTTTATTATCATGGAATATAACTTGTGATGTGATAGCAGAACGAGTGTGTCCTTTGGCCTCAATAAATCATTCATTTGCAATTTGACATTGATGTCACTATAAATCATCATTACATACTTTTATTTTTAAGCATTATTGTGAATTTTTTTACTCAAATATATCCGTCAGCTTTTGCAACCCAGTCGTGGCTTTGAGTTAACAAGTATTCGTTTATTTTCAATCATAGAGTTTATCTGCCATCATATAAATGTTTGAAGGTAGGGCCCGACTTTATGCTATGGCGACGTAATCGGATCTGACTGTCACACATATTGCTCTTGTTCTAATTCTTTCCGTTTTCATGTTTCTGGAAACCCATTCAAGTTGATGTCAAATACAATTTATTTACCAAATCCAGTGTGACTATCTTGTACATTTTTTCCTGTGACCGAAAGACCCTAAAAAAATCCTATCTGCACGCAAAGCATATGGCCAGGGCGGTCGTATTGACTGCTTACAGTAAATGATATGTAGTTCCGAGGGGTCATGAGATGAGATGTGATGATAACTCGGGTTAGTTAAGAGATTTATAGTTTGTTTTGAAAAGGGCGATTCCTTTCCTTCCTCTTCGATTCTCGTCTAACGACGTAGTCACAAATTAACAGCAAAAGATACTTCATCCTTGTTTCCTTCGAGATTGTTGTGAGCTTTCTATCATAATGAAGAATTCGATTGTATGATGAAATGTGACCAGGTTTTCAACTTATCCGCAAGAATTGATAGGATTCAACAAGTATTGCTGACTTGTAGGTAGTACATATTTGAGACATTTAAAACGCTGTAAAAGAAGTCCTTTCTAATCCTTAATGAACTTTAAGCACGATGTATTTATCTTTTGGGAACATTTTCAAAGCTCAGAATCAACTTTTAAGGTCGATCTTTAAGATTTCAACCTGGAGTCCATTCATTCTAGGATGCCATCAACTTTAAGTCCAAAAAGCAGACATTCGACATCTTGTGTTATCATGGGATGTTATACAAACGGCATACATACTCCAATTATTTCATTAAGCCCTTACATATGTCTATTGTCTTAGGGAATGATGTTTTACAATCCTAAGTATTTTACAAGAAAAAACACTTTCCTTCAAATATTTGTGTCGTTAGTGGATGCTTTCGGTGCATTGTATTAAAATTCATTCGTTTTTCTCAAGCCTGAGCATAACTTTAGTTTTTAAAAGGTGGTTATCGGTGCGCTTTCATGAACATGTATTATAAAAAGAGATGATAAAGTAAGTAGTAGTTCAGCCTATTAATTTTTTCCGTATGTAGCTATTCTACTGTGTACATCCATACGTATAATTTTTTCTCTTTGATTTTTTACGATTGTAAATTAAGACACTTGTCTTGGTAACACCAATTTAATGAGGAGCGATTTCCTTTTGCACCTTCACTGGCAAAACCATTGTCAGTATGTATTAGTCAATCGTTTCTAGTTTTCAGGCCGTATGGATTTAAATAATTGATATTGAACCGCCATTAGCTTCTAAAATCAATGATCAATTATTTTGATTAGCATGCATCATAGGGCCGGCACGATTTTTAAGAGTTACCAGAGTTGAGTCTAATTGCGCTACGGTGAAAGTGAACAATGCTGGTATGCTGCTCCTCGTTACTCATTGATTTGAAACATTTTATACAAGACGTGATCATTTCAATTTCGATTTATGCAGAAACATGTATATTATGAAAGTTGGCGGTTTGATGCTAAAAGAATCATTTTAATAAAATCTGTTATTGCGATATGTATTAATTATGTGATCACTTATTCAACCGTTAATACTTACTTTTCTAGTGCCATGTATTCGAGTATACTTTCTTTAAAAAATTCATCGGAAGCATTTTTGTGGTCACCCTCGTAATCAAATCACATTTATTATTATTGGTAAAGTCCAATTTTCACTTGCACACATAATAAATCATTGTCATAAACTACTTTTTTTCCACGATGATGAAGTACATGCATTCATACCTTTAAAAACTTAATTGTCTGTAAAACAAACGAAGTAAACTGCTAGAAACGGTACTTTAATATTTTAAATTAAAGAAAATTGATCCAGCAGAACGTTTACCTATTACAACATTGGAAACATATTTTGTAAACCGTCAGTACATATTACATTTTAATGTTCCAGTGCCATGTTCCATGTTCACCTAGAATAATTGTTTCTTTCGTAATATACATCACCACGTACTTGAGATACGTGTAGATACAGACAGACCAACTAGTGCTTGCATTTTTTAGTATTTTCCGACAAAAATCCCCTTGTCGCGTACACATTCTAGCTTTTCTTTCACTTATTCATGTTCCTATCTAATCATAATCCTATGCCTTTTTTAATAGTTTGGACAAAATTACTGTCGACAAGTGCTTTAAACGGAAAGCTGCAAGCGAGCAAACGATTGTGAGCTTTAATGATATCTTGAAACGGTCGATTCTGCTCATGCATAGCTAATTTTATGGTTGTTTAACCTCTTTGTAAAAAACACAATTTTTTACAGCTATTTTACCTTTAGCTCGGGATATTTGATAAAGTGGTTGGTTGGTAGTACTCCTCTGATAAAAGAAATAACAAACGCTTTACCAAAAAAAATAGAAGCGGAGAGAAACACGAAACTGTACTATTATGTGTGAGAAGGATTATCATTTCATGTTTGTAACTACTAGAATGGCTAGTTTATCCTGCATATTCAATCATCATCATAATTGTTGAGGACAACGACGACAGCAACTGAAGGTGGTTTGTTTTTATCAACTCGCAACCAGCCTAACGACTAATGACGACTATGTGATGGTAATAATGATAATGACAGGAGTGCAAACTTCTTAAGTAAACGACGAATATACCTATACCAGTGTTTAAGCTGTAACATTTTTGGGTTTTATCAATCCTGATACTGAAGTCAATGCAGCGCGCCCTCTTCATCACAGGGTATTGCACGAAATATCAAAAAACATTTGTGTCAAGAATACCGCAATCGGAGACGTATATTCGTCATCGTCAGCATTATAACAGAAGCAGCTTTTAAAACATCAAGCGTTTATCGGTG
Source organism: Akabosia matsudoensis (assembly GCA_019593645.1). Lineage (NCBI taxonomy): Eukaryota > Metazoa > Arthropoda > Collembola > Entomobryomorpha > Paronellidae > Akabosia > Akabosia matsudoensis. The sequence continues at coordinate 9,941 of VICI01000344.1, read as the reverse complement.
AACACCCACCGCGAAGTAGTGAGGGGAGATAGATATAGTGATGCCATAGAATAGGCACAATACACCTATCCACTCGTCTGTCCAAATACAATACCATGAAAAATGTAACAAAAGTAAAGAGTTTAAAAAACCTCGCGAGGAGAACAGGAAAACATATATGTCTCTACATCGCGTCTTACAATTTCTACGTAGACTCGGTACAATAACATTAAAATACTGATTAATAATTTAAATGACTTATGGAAGAAAATTGGCAAGACAAAGAGGGTTATTCTAAAAAGAACGACGAGGCAATGTAGTTAAAAATGGGTAATGTAATGAGGAAAATATGAAAATGAAAACGAACTTATTGCATTGGCAAGTGCAGGCAGAATAAATATGAATGAGGCAGTGAGTATAGGCAGCAAACACGAATAAAATCCATACACCATAGAACCTACACCATTTACCATTGCTTTATGAGAATGATGATGACAAAAGAAGTTTTACACGAGCAGTCCAAGATGTATTACCGAGGAGCCGGCAAACAATAAACGGAAGATAACATGAAGTTAACTAAGTAAAAAATGAGATAAAAAATTGTAGACACGTCTTGCTGTGGTGATACCACTACTGCTGTCCACTGTGGCGAAAAAAAAAAGTCTTTTACTTTTAGTACTGCGAGCTGATGATCATGAAGGAAACGAAGAGAGAGAGAGCATTATGAATATAAATGATTCATAGAAAGAAAGGAAAAAAAAAAAGAATTTGGGGAAAAGTAGCAGCGCCGACCGAGTTGAAAAGTCGCAAACCAGTATGCAGCCAAAAAAATCATCATATTCGTTAGTGAGAGGATATGGCAATATTATTTATGAATTCAGGTGAATATAAATATTGTTATGAAGCGAATTGGTTTTCCATGCAATGTTGGTATGCTGCTGATTGCATGGAGTGAATTTGTTGTACGACTCCTTGCTGTGCACCTCAGCCAATTCGGCTCTTTTGAAGGCATTAGAAAACTGTGTTTACCTACAGGATGGCTTATCTTAAGCTATGAACTAGAAAATATTTGCCGTTGGCAATCAATTTTTATGCGTAAAAACCAAAGCCAATTGCTTTGTGTATGCTGACGCGCAGATAACAGCTCACGCAATAGTACAATAATGCTAGGAATTTTAAGTAGTAAATTTTTAGTGTGACAGCAGCGAAAACAAAATCTTTACTCTGTCATTCGAATGAGGTTTCAAAAAGTAATTATTTCCTTATATACATATATTTATAAGTATCAACCGGATGGTGTAATTCAACACTGATTTGTTTTACAAAACCTCGTCAATTTCATTGATAATGAAGGCTTTTCTATCCTTCGTCTGCGTTCTCAGTTTACTCTTTCCATCTGCTACAAAGATGGAATTTTGGCAATGTCTATGATACTCTGAACAGTCGCCTGTCTTTCCAAACGCTTCAGCCAACAAATATTCGGGTAGATGGGATTCAGCAAACGCTGATTTGCTCACACTATAAACAAAGTTTGATAATTAGCACTAAAAACGTGTCCAAAAGTACAGTTTTGTTTTTAAAAAGGTGGCTTACCTGAAAATCATTGTAAATAGCTCTCCGATCAGTCCATAATGATGCAATGAAGACTCATGAATCTCACAAATCGCCCTGAGTAGACAAGATTTGCCCCCAAAACCTGCATTCTCGAGAAGGGCTTCCATTCTCGGGATTAATGCTGCTCTCTCAGCAGCATGAATGGTCTCGTTAAATTTAAAGGCTTTCTTTGACCATTTCTTAGTACTAGGAACATCCTTGAACCAAGTGGACCGTTTCCATCTTCTCTTGATATCCTCCTCAGGATAATAGCTGTCATCATAACTGACCTCAAGATCTGATTGTTCTGCATCATCAACACCGAAACTCTGATCGTTGTCATATTGCTGTTGATATACTGTTTGAGGATATGATGGTGGCGATGGCAGTTCAGCGCCAAGAGAAGGGGCACCCGTTGGTGTGGTAGATGACGCGATTGATGTCGGCGGAAATGGTAATGCTCCAAGCCCTCCAGGTGGAGTTAGCCCAACAGGAGGGGGAAACGGTAGAGGCAACCCTCCCAATGCAGGAAGAAACATGCCCGGTGGTACATTCATTTGGTCGAAGAATACTTTTTAAAACGAAGAGCCATCAGTTACAACATAAAATTATAAATTATATTTTGCATGATAATGTACTGTATGATGTTTAATTACTTACCCGTGATCGGCATTGATATTTTTACGGTTGAAGTTAGCCAATCAGGCAATTTACGCAGTTTTGTTTTGAACATGGGTACTACGATAAGGATGACGTGGTTAAGACCAAAAGGAACAATACCGCCGTTTGGAGGCCCTCCTAAAGGGCCCCCAATAGGACCTATAGGAGAAACAGGATTGTTTTGTGGAGGAATCTCTGGGATTCCACCCAAACCTACTCCTATCGGCCCATCTTGACGAGGATTTGCTGGTGGAAACGCTGTGTCTAGGTAGCTGAACTTCGGGGGAGTAAATCCCGACTGTATTTCCCGTCGTTGGCATGCCACTTGAATAATTGTCACCCAAGTGAGCATGTATAATACACCTCGAAAGATCGTCATTCTCGCAGAGTGCAGTAATGAAATTCAACAATGAATAATGTTTTGACATATGAAGGAGACATTGCTTGGACATACTTACTTATAAGAGTAAAAATCTCCATTAGTTCAGTTTGAACAGTGTTGTTAATGAGTTTTAAATTTCTGATACAGTTTTGGGTGTCCTAAATCGTCCCTTGATGATGATAATGAGAAAGTAAGGGTTATGCATAAACTTATGCCGATATATTAATGAGTGAGTCCCAAATTTTAGCCTGGCTTTTATTGAACCCAAAATAATGTTGCTGACCCAACAGAAATGCTAACATTTGTATCTGCACTTAATTTGAAGAGTTGGAGAAAATCCTGCACGCAAGGCTTGTGTACAATTTCCTGCCAAAAAACATCTCATATTATTCTGCTTCAAGGTGAGTTGTTCCTGAACTTCTTGCCTACACGAAATTGTGGAGTTGCATATATGTTTACTTTTACACATCCTCCCTATTTACTTACCATTTTTAACGTTTCCTTCATTTTTTTGGAGACATTCGTGATCTACCTTTCTAGAACGCATGTACACTGTGGGATTGAATGTTAGGTAACATCCGAAAAGCAAATTGTTTGCTTTGAAAAGCATATGTTTTCATTAGAAATTATTCTAAGGCAAGCGTTTCTACATGCTATTACTTAAGTTAACGAAAGTGTATATTATTTACCGTATTATGTGGTTTTTGGGGGAAATTTTGCGTGCGTGTAACGATATATTTGGCGATTGGAGTGAAACGACAGACAAAAAGGACTGAGTGTGATAAGTTGAGCGATAAAACACTGGTAACTTTGTTTTCTCAAAAATGATATGCGCCCATTGCCCTGAGTTGCTGAGTATTGCCATTATATGGATACCATTTATGTATATTTATTTGGTATACTTGGCTTGTAGTTTAGCAACGTTTTTCGGTTTTCAAACCACTCCATAGTTTATAAAGTTATGACTGATTTGATGTTTAAAAAATGTTTGGTTACAGTTTTACTATAGAATTCTGACAGAAATGAGGAATAATACTGTTACTCACATTAAAATCGGAAAGAGTAGCCGTACCAACTAATTCTTGCAGCAGAATACTTATAAACCTGTGGGTCAAGGTAGTAAAATAAATCGGGAGAGTAAATGCACAGGTATTATTCGTTATGCTTCTCACCCTCGTCTAACTAATGGGATGGCTGTGAACCCGCTTAAACATGTACAACACTCATAGGAAAGCCTTTAACTGGCGACACATGATGACATTGATTACTAAAGAACATGCGATGATGTGACACATCTTATGCGTCTAATCATTCCTCGTACAGTAAAAGTGTTTGTTACTTTTCTATCCATTTACAACAATCTAAAGGGCCTTGTTTGTTTTCTGGAGACATGAGTTCATTTTGAGAGTCTCCAGCGAGAAGATCATGTTGTTATTCACAACAAACTCGCCAAGCCGAACATCCACAAAGATTTCCATCGTTTTATCCTACTCAGCAAAATGTGGTTACTGATTCACAACTAGGGATGCAACAAAACTATGTAGTAGTGAGCATGAAGGTAAGTTGGGATTTGTGTGAACGAGACAAGAGGAGCAGAGTTAACTCTGTAGAGCGATGAGACGCAAGCGATAAGTGTTTTAGAGACAAAAGGTATCTAATAAGAAGGAGGGCAATAAAAGTGTATGGCTTCCATTAGGCATATATAGTGTAATTAAGGAGGATAAAAGAATATAGGCCTGGTGATGTTGATCATGTACAGAACGATAGTTCCATCCATATTCCCTCGTTTCACCTAGTCATTAGCTCTCTTTTAAAACAATTGTCTTCACTACGCCACACATCCCTATGCAATTCTTGCTCAGTTTCCTTTTTCCAGTTGGTTATTCTTGCGGAGCATGGTGATACCCTGAGTGTTCTCTTTTTTGACAGTCAAGTCATGTCCCTATAAAATAAAACGTAAGTAACGCTGTATAACAATCCGAATGACAATGTGGTGGTGTTGTAAAATAATAGCTACAATGTTGAATGCATTATTGGTGGTGTAACTTAACCGGGGGTGACTAAGCATCATTTACCATTATTGCCACCATCACAGAGCAACAACTTTTGTAGACATACTTGGATGCATTTAGTAGTACTGTTTACGGAAAATTGAACAGTGTATAACGATATTATTACGACACTGAGTAAAGTACTATTAAACTTGCGTAAGTAGGTATATTGCCCATTTTTACCTTATATCTCTGGCGCCAAGAGAGATGATAGTGGCGACCTTTCAGTTTCATTACACCGTCAACCGTTTCTTCTAGAAAACTCTATAAGTCCGCCAGTGAAGATACTTAAGTCTGTCTGTATAATTCTGTTACATTTTTAATATTATTTGAACAGAGTATACCGATTTAATTTTGAGATGAGGATGCCTCAGATTTTTTAGCTTATGATATGATTGGGGTCTACCTACAATTAAACTTTAGCTAGTTTTTATGTGGATTTTTATCTAATAATTATGATTAAAACGAGTATATGCATTTTCTAGACAATTAAGAATGTCCAACTACTTTCAGCATTAATTATAGTTTTTATTTTGTTACCTACTGATGCACGCTAAAGGACAAAAAGGACGGATCTTGTTAGCAAATATTCCTTTTTTTAAGTGCACTTTTCTTGAATTTCTTATCAGTCCATCAAATTGGTCAACGACGCGTTTTGATCAAGATGACTCCATGCACAGAATGGAGATTCCTTTAGAGACTGTGAAAGTGTGCCATTCATATAAATGCTTCATTAGACATGCTTATGTCAAATTAAGGGGAAGCTGAGGTCATGCCTATAATAATATAGTAAATATTATTGTAAAATGTGTGGAGCTACCCCAGGCCAGAAAGGAAGAAAGAAGTTTTAAACGATGAATTACTACCCATCAACACACCGCACTACTCGGTTACGTATCCTTAAAGCTGTCCACGCGTGTTAATATGATATTTTTCTTAGCTGGATCCCTTGTAGCCAGACTTCTGCTCATAGGCAGCAGAAATGATGTGAGCATGAATAGCTGTAAAAAGGTGTAATGGGCAAATCGTATGGGATGAAACAGCATGACACTAAAAGCTGAAAAAAGGAAATTGAGCATTCATCCCTCTGAACGAATTTGAGCGCTCAGAGTAACCTCACAATCACCATATCAGCTTTATGATTTTAACTCTTGAAATTTGACACCAAAACCGTATCTTTACACTTAAATAGGCATCCTGAAAACGTACTTAATTTCCATATAATGAAGTAAATTGCCCATGAATAAAGTGTTTTGAATACAAAGAAGGGACTTTACGGGTATCATTTCAAACAACAATATTGTTCCATACGCAGTTCCCGTCCCACCTGCATTAAAGTGAAATTTATCATTATTATTATGTGTAGCTCTACAACGTACATCATATATCAAAGGTATACAGCCGTGAGCACTTTTGTGTGTGCATGAAAATGTATACAAAACTGGAATTCTGCTCCTAAAAGTTATGGAATGTGCACATTTCCGCTGGAGTACATGTTTCTAACCTTGACATGACAGCAGCGTCTTACAACTGTACAACAAAACAGTTTGCTACTTTGGCATGCTACGAAATGTCGCTTACCGAAGCACTAGTCAAATACTACACATTTACGTCTTGTGAAAAGCGAAGATAATAAGGAACGTAATGAGCTGCTACTCCAGTTACAAGAGCGCTGTGTGTAGTATTTAGTTCTAGTAGAGAGATAAGTCGATCTTGAATGTATCATGCTTTTTGTTTTAAAATTGTCATACAAAACTAACTGGATGTTGATTTTGTTTCTGAAAACACGGCAATTCAAATCCGTAAAACGCACAAAAGTCATATTTCCTTTTATTTCCATAGAACAATATAACACTGAGAGAATAACATATATTATATGTGGAGTAACCACAGAGTTAAATACAAGATTCTAAGAGAAGACGCTTAAGACATTTCCGTTTAAGCTAAAAGCCTACCGACAATGTTTAAATCTGAGAATTTTGGAGTTTGTCAAAAAAGACAAAAAAAGCTAAAACTTGCCTAATCTTGCAGATCGTCTAAAGCGCGCCTTTCGCTACTTATGGGAATCGTGCTTGAGCGCTTTATGTTATTTTGCGAAAAAAAAGGAAAGTCCACGAGTGTTTAGTAGAAAAGTTTCTTACCTAATTTTATTCCTAAGATTATTGCTATTTAAAGTTTAAAATTTGACAGAGATGAACTGCATGTCCAGTTTATTGCCCGCGATTCCGATTCACTTTTGTCGATTTTTAAGGGCTGGCAACGATTTATCCTGAAGCGTTTACTGTGACGGCTACAGAAGTTAAAAAGCGGAAAAGTATGTTCTTGTTTTTGTATTGTAAAAATTGGTTACATTTTTAACGCGCTAATAATAAATTCTTGTATAGATTAGACACACGGTAGGATGTACGAACATTTCGGGATATTTGCCTGTGTTTGCTCTGCTTGTGGTGAGATTTTTACCAAAAAAATACTTTTAAACGAAGATGCATCGCACGCAATCCCTCAAACCTTTTTTTCTGAATAGATTTTGGTGCAAGTTCCTCTGGTACTTTACCCAAAACATCAGCTACTTGTATAATAATCATGTATTCATCAAAATAATCGTTTGTGATTGAATGAAAACTGTTATCATGATCACGGCATAGTTGCATTGGACTGCTGTGCACACACACATTCTGCCATGAAGAATTATGATTCAAACATTGTTTGCTTTCATTCAAAAGTAGTGTTAAGCTGCATCTTTCGTACAACAGGATATTAATGCCATGATGTGACACTCAAATCGCATGTCATACAGTATATCAAGCTCAACATCATGATGTGATGGTGATGTGATGTGGTGAACAATTATTTCTAAAAAGTTACAAATACACATGTACTATCATTAGGAAGACAATTTATTAAAAATACATCTGAAAGGCAGAGTTTTTGTCATGAACAAATGCCAAAGTAGTGTGACCGTAGTCATGTTTCTGTTACGGTAGTGCTTTTGATCGCTACTAAATGCTGAAGACGAGTCTCATGTAAAACTGCACCATATAATTGGAAATCCGAAAAAAAGTTTGCTACAAAGAAGTAAATTTCAGCAACGTAGAACACAGTCGAAAATTTCGTTGCACAAATAATATGAGAATTTGAAGCCATCAGGGCTGAAAATACAGCGAAACATTAAAGATAACGAAAACGAAAAAAATTAACTGTTATCCGTATATGCAGAACTTAAAGTTTTGAGTTTACGAAGGACTATCGAAACGCACGAAGGAAAAACTGAAATGCTAATTAGATTCCTGTTCACATGGCAAGCTATTTTCTTGTAATGACAGTATTTTCCATATTTTGAAGTAAATTGCGCACACGCAGTATTTCAACAGCAACATACGTCTGTAGACGTACACACCCGTTCATAATGAATAATGAATCTGTTTATTTTAATTGTATTTGATAGCAAAACGTTCTTAAGGATTCGTCATATATTAATTAATCTATAGTTTACGAACTTAGGAGTTCGGGAAGTTAATTTATTCGATATATTCAACCAGACAGTGTAAAATGATGTTCATTGCTGATTCTTATATTGTTACATACCTATTTAGAAGCGGTAGTACTTTAGTCTGTTAAGCAAAGAGAACATTGTTGTTGTAGTCACATTGTCATGACCAGTAAAACCAGCTTTTGGTCATATTCACATTACAGTGTGATGGTACGAAAGTTTATATAGACGGCATAGTGAATAGCGTGCGGATCAGCGCGTACGTATGTTCAAGGTAAAAGATGAATTGCGAATCATTCAATTATTTCACATGCAAAGTCTCACACTTAAAAACCACTTCCGGTTGCAAGCATGCGATCGTCGACCTGGTATACAAGTATAAAGCTATAAACCAAAAATGCTTTTGAGAGCTAAGAGGGTTATCGCTGTCGAATATAACGTTTTGCGCGTTCTGTCACTTTTCACCGCTCTCGTCACGCAAATTGCACGGCTGGTCATACCAGCTTTCCAGTTTTCGGGATTTACATTAACCCAGTGTGATGTTTTTGTTAGTTTAGTTAATCTTTGATGTGGCTACTGCTCATATTCAAAATTTGCAATAACCCTAAATTACATGTTAAAAGGGAAAACAGAAAACAATAAATCAGTATGATATGGGATTCACACGAGATAAAAAAAGAAATTAAAGGATACTTCTTCGTTCATTATTTTTGTAATGAATTTTAAAACATTTCATCTACACCTCGTAAACATCGTAAATCGCTTTCCACACCGACTACCCAACCATTCGATAACTTCGTTGTTACGCACAGCTTGGCGGAGGTTGAGGCGCTGGCCATCTTGACGATGAGGGTGATGGATATCTAAGAGGAGTGTTAAAGTTACTGAAACCATCTATAAGTGTCATCAAGCTGTCAACCTTTCACAAATTCATTTATTTTCCATGACATGTTTCTAAAAACATTCACAGGTTTTTCCTATTTTCCTGTTGATATGTGTTCTCATACTACTCTTAACAGCTCTGGCGGCAGTGTTGTATAACTCTTATAATGTTATTCCTAAAAACATGCAGCATCATTGATGGAGTAGGAATCGTATTTCACAGATATTATCCTTCTCCTTCACATGCACCATAAAAAACTTTAAAGAAATTCATTTCATTCATAATATTTCATATGACTTTACATAGTAGCTCAAATGATTCGTGCAATAGATTGGATTGAATTTAGTAATCCACTTGAAAGATGGTTATTTGACAAATGTAACGATCAAATTGCTTCACTAAGTCAACCTTGTGGCCATTGCTCTTAGTTCGAAAGGACACCAAGTGGATCATAGTTCATTTGAACGAAATGATTCCGTCAGTACATAAAAGCAATGTTTCTTTTGAACAAATATAAAGATGCTATGTCAACTGGGAACATGAAAAGCGTTCTGATTGACCTGTGGTTTGACTGGTCGGCTTTGTTGATAACATACTGAATACTGATATTACCATGAGAAAAAATGATGCTATTAGTGTTTTTATTGAATAATAAGCGCAGCGATAACAGAATTTGAGAACGGTCTGACACTTCTTTACGAATATGTAATTAATTTTACACGCCGATTATCTGAGTAATTCCGTAGACACAGAAAAAGGAAAAAATGTAGATGATAATCATTTTTGGAGACCTTAATATTTTGTATTGAGGTTAACATGGGAAATGAAATGCAAAAAAATGTAGAGGGTGGATCAAAAAGATTTGGACGTATCAAAACTTTTCCATCTCATTCCGCCAAATTA